>PVKS010045568.1:0-13733 GCA_004027875.1 Aplodontia rufa
ATTGAGAGCAAGAATAGTACCTTAAGGCAGTTTTAAACTATTCTTCACTTTCTAATAGATAATTTCTCTATGTATCATGGATAACTTCACCAAAACTAGAAACAGAAAGAGAACTAAGTGTCATTTTTCTTAGTCTGTCTTAGTAGAGGAGGTTTTTTTTTTTTTTTTTGGCTTGTTTTCAAAATGTACCCATTTTAAGGTAGTAGAAAATAATTAAAAATAAATTATTTTGATTATTTACTAATTTAAATAGTAAGCTAGTGAGGAAAATATTTCAGCCATACAAAATTTGGTAGTTCTTATATGTAAGATTTGGTACTTCATATCTGAGAGCCAAAGAGTAAATTAATCAGGTTATCTTTGGAATAAAAACATTTTTTTATTTTTTAAAAAAGTTACAATAATGACAATAAAGAAAATGTCAGTGGCAACCTAAATAGGAGAACTGGGGAAGTGGGGAAATTCCCTTTTTATTTGTAGGTATACTTGCAAAAATACATATATAATGAGAGGAAGAGAGAGAGAGAGAAAGAAAAGAACCCCATGTGCTATGAAGATTATTGTTTGCATTGGATATATAAGGCCATTAGTGTATTTGTATTTGCTCTTTGAAGTTCTGTAGAGATGTAATAATATACTGATACTAAAATAGGATATAACTAGGCTTATGGAAATTTTAAATTTTTATGGACCTAGACCAGTAAGGTGCACTTCTCCAAAGGATATAATTTGGCCAGGAGATATCACAGTCCATAATATTTTATTAAACAAAGGCATATGGGGCCATGATGGACAGTCCCTTGAGTATCTAGTGTCTGGAAAGAATAGAGAAGACTTATTTCAAATCATTGTACCTATGTAGACTAATTTGCATTATAGAACATACTTGGAGATTTGGATTACTCTTGGGAGGACAAGGGTCCATATAATGGTCCAAATGCAATACCAATTTTGCAAAGAAAGATTGATGAATAAATCTGAGATCTATCATTCTTCCATGATGCTCTCTATTGCAGCCATCATTATTGCATGAATTCGTTGTTGAGTTGTTCTTTGATAACAAAGTCTCTCTGGTTTTCTCTGAGCAACAGCATAGAACAAATGCATGGCAGTGTGTATTAGAAAATCCATGATCGTTGCTTTCATTTCTCCTCAAAAGAATGGAATAGAGTGGCCAATGGCAATAAAGGAAAAGAAAAGACATAATACATGAACCAAAATTATAAAGCATGCAGTTTATCTGTCCACCATTACACACTGCCAAGTACTATATCGAACCACTAGATGGTGCAATCTGCAACTTTGTTTATTTCATGTTTTTCTCCAATAAAAAAAAAAAAAAAATGCCCCAAATACCTTGTGTACCCAGATCATTTATGTGTTATTTCTGAAAATTATTGAAAATATGGAATATCTTACTTTAAACTTTCTAAAGGTTAAGGTATAAATCTCTACACAAATATTAATATGATTATTTTGCCTCGGGTAATTACACTTGTGTGTGTGTGGGTGTATGCACTCACTTTTTCCTTCAGATCCTATAGACATAGGGAATGAATCCAAGGTTGAAAAATATACTTTAGAGTAAAAAATCTGGGAGAAAAATTGCTAGTCCTGATTGTAAGGCATACGCTAAATGTGATTCAATACTAAAATTTGACTCCATCCCACCACCCCATCTGTCCTTACCCATTGTTTCTGTTATTTCTTTGAATCTTAAGCTCTACTTAATGTCTGCTAGAGCCTGACTAAATTCTGTTTTCTTCAACAATAATGCCTATCATAGACTGTTCCCTTATATTGATAAGGTTATATATAGTAATAACTCAGGATCTCATCATACATACTTCCCCTATTGTCATACACAGTAGCTAGTAACAGTCTTTTCACTTTTGCTTACAAATATGGAAAGCATTACAGAACACTGTGCATAAGGTTTAATAATCAACTCCTCATAAATTACAAGAATAATATGCCTTACAAACTTAGAAGTTTCTCTTTGTGCTTTAATCGTTATGTAAATTCAGAGCTAAATTAATGGCTTAATCATAAAATTAAAACAATTACGAGTTATAATAGCATCCTGTCTCCACTCTTTTTTTTTTTTTTAAAGAGAGAGGGATAGTGAGAGAGACAGAGAAAGAGAAACGACTTTATTTAGTTTTTTTTTTCCACATGGCCTTAGTTGCTCCAACACTTTGTTGTATATATGGTGCTGGTGTTTAGAACCCGGGTTCTCATGCTTGCCAGGCAAGAGCTGAAACCACTGAGCCAGCACTCCAGCCCCCTATCTCCATACTTGATGCTTTAATTTTCTTATTTTTGCTTAATCATAAACAATTTTATATTGTGCTTTATTGTGAACAGCTACTTAAAATTAATGTTGGAAATTATTTTATGATATGCATTTTGTGTGTGTGTGTGCGTGTGTGTGTGTGTGTTTGTGTTTGTTCGTGAGTATATTTTAGTCTGCAGAAAAATATTTTTTTTATATAAGTATTTACTAGGGACAGCATAAAAAAGAATATACATTATAGCAACAGATATTCTTGAATGTAGAGTTGTTAAGCTCTCCTCAAGTATTTCAAGAGTTTTAAAAACTTAACTAGTAAAGGACACAGTGGGGTCTTTGATGCAAGAATAGTCGTGTTTCATTTATACCTTTATTACATATTTATACAATATGCTTCATTCTCATTGTCATATTCAGAGATTTTAAAAAGCACTACTCTCAAATGAAATTTAAGTCCAATTTTATGACTATATGAAGACACAGTGATTTTAATTTTGTATAGTGATCCTGGCATGTGGTTTTGCAGCTTGACTTTCACAGAAAAATTCAATATTTCTAGAATTAATGTTTAAGGATGCCATTAAGGAGTCAAGGCAAACGAGATAATACATAATTTAGCTAAATTAGTGTCTAAAATATGAGGACTTGCCACTTTCTAGAAATATTATGTTCTTTTTATATAGAACTTTTGTATGTTATTAGTATAAAATATACTATATTAATTAGAATAATCTCTATGTTTGTTAGCCTTTGGCATGTCAATAGTGATAGATTTAAAAGTTACCTACAAGGAGAAGATTCTGACTAGTCCACGCTTACGAATAAAGTACTAACTATAGCAATACCTTCAACAAGGAGGACGAGGGCAGCAATTGGCAGGGTTGCAAGTGAAAGGGTTCCTGCAATCATGCCAGAAGAGATATAGGAGGCAATATCCATAGGCAGAAATATGAATTATTAAAGTATGGTTATGCACACTCACTGCAATTTTTAAAACCAGATGGTATCAAATCTAACATATAAGGTATGTTTATCACGTATCTTGATTTTACCATTCAATAAACCCTTTGGAATGTTTAGATTTTGGTCTTTTTCAAGGTACTTGTACACATACTCACATATACAAATGCACGCAGAGAATATATAGTGTTTTATGAAAAAATTCAGTGTACACAGAATATCAGATTGCTTGATTTAAATAAAATAATGAATCATATGATTATTGTACTTGAAGCTCCAATGCATTTCTGCCTTCCTTTTCATCTTTCTTATTGTGGGCATTTAGATTGGCAAACAACCATCATTTTCTTAAGTGAGTCAATAGAGAGGGTGCATTTTGCACTCTCAGAAGGGAAAAATTTTATCATTATTTAAACCATGTCTTAATTAAGGTGTTGCCCATTAAAATTTAAAAATTTATTTTTTTCCTTGTGGACCAAAACATTATTTAGTTTATCTGGTATCTCCAAAGTGTATTTCAATGTACATTTTAGGCAAGAAGCTTCACAAGCAATTTATTCTTTTAAAATTCAAATTCCATTTAAAAAAAAAGAAAAAAAAAGAAGAAACTGCTTTTCAGGTGAAAAGTTCAAAAGAATGTAATATTCCTAAATTGAGAGTTTATGTAAATAAAATAAAAAAGAAATATAATCACAAATAGCTTCCTTTTAATATAGCTATATTACAGCCCATGAATCCAGTAGCTTAGTGATAAAGATAATTCTCAGTTATATTCTTAGATTTTCAGAAGTAACTGTGAGACTCCCTGATGCTTTGCATTGATCTCTAGCTGTCAGTTCTAGGTTATTATTTCAATGATAATAGTAATTTTGCCAATGATACAAGCTTTTGACAAATAGGACTCTTTAATCGTAATCTAAATATTTTCTGATGAAAGTGGCATAATGTAAGTAACAGGAAGTTAAAGCATGCTGTCTTTTAATGTAGATGGTTTATTGCTTACTGTAGCTTGTGTTTCCTGCAGATGGACTTATTTTATTATTATTATTATTACTGCGTAAAATGTCAGCAGTTGTTTGCAATTCTAGTTTTAATTAGGTCTGCATAACAACACAACACTATTCAAAACTTTCTTTGTATTGCCTTCTTTCATTAGAGGGTGAAAAAACTTAAAAATTAAAAAAAATCAATTTGGAATCCTATGGAATAGGATCACACTGAGAAGAATTTGGGTTTGCACTTGCTTGAAGGACGGCACAAACCAATTGGTCACTGTTCAAAGACTTGCAATGCATCTCAGAACAGACAATTACTCCCTGTGTATATCCATGGACAGGATTTTAATTTTTGTCATCTGAAAATTTTTCTGAACTGAGGATCAAATTGATGTTTTCTTAAATACAAGTGATATTGTCTTAGATAACCTAACCAATTTCTACCACAGAACTATATACCAATATGTCCATGTGCTGATAGAATTGTAATCTTAGTCTCTATTTTTAGACATTAAGAAACAACACAGCTAGGGATGTAGTTCAGTGCTAGAGTGTGTGCTTAGCATGCATGATGCCCTGGGTTCAATCCCCAGAACCACAAAAAATAATTTAAAAAACCCTAGCAGTCTGTGTTAAAGATATTTTCTGGCAATGTTATAAAAGAAATGAGCCACGACATTTTAAGTAGATTTGAATATTGTAACTACTTTGCAAATCTGAACATAAAAGAATTCATGTACCAGGAGGATAATCAAGTTCAGGCATGGTCAGCTGCAATCTCAGAAATCATTATAGATCCTCTTCTTTTTTAATTGAAAAAATTTGTAAAAAGCTTGTATTTATTTGCATAGCGAGAGAGCAAATATTTAACCTAAAAATATTAATTATTTTTTTATATTTTTCTTAACAATGAATTTTAAATTTGTAAAAGTAACCCTTGTCCTAACCACCTGTTTAATTCCTCTCATGAGAGAAAGTGCTCCAAATCACTAGTAATCAGAGAAATGCAAATGAAAACCACATTAAGTTATCACCTTAGACCAGTCAAAATGGCAAAAATGAAGAAAATAATAGATGCTGGAGGGGCTGTGGAGAGATAGGCACACTAACACACTGTTGGTGGAGCTGCAGACTGGTACAGCCCCTCTGGAAAGCAGTGTGGAGAATCCTTAAAAAACTAGGGATGAGCCCACTATATGATACTGCTATTCCACTCCTGAGTATCTTTCCAGGGAATTTAGAATCAGCTCATTATAGTGACACAGCAATATCTATGTTCATAGCAGCTCAATTTACTATTGCTAGATTATGGAAACAACCCAGATATCCCTCACTGGATGAATGGATCCAAAAACTGTGGTTCATTTATACCATGGAATTTTACCCAGCAATTAGAAACAATGATATTGCAGCCTTTGAAGGTAAATGGATGGCTATGGAAGAAATTATGCTGAGTAAAATCAGTTTAACCCAGAGAACCGAGGGTCCAATGTCTCCACTCATCCGTGGAGGCTGGAACTAGACCCTGGCCAGTGAGAAAGTTGAACTATTATCAGGTGTTAAATCCAGATAAGGTGTAATGTTATACAACCTAATACTTTTTTAGAGATATTATGGGAAGGGGAAGGGAGGGATAAGGGTGGGTAATTGGGGGGGGCACTCCTGGGGGTAAGTCTAATATCCGTAATATATACACATTTTATATTATTTTGTTAAAAACTTGTATGGTTGTTCAATAATAAATCTCTCAATAAAAAATAATTCCTCTCATGACTCATTGGTATATTTTGCTATTACTAAAATTCTATCTTACTGCCCTGATAATCCAGAAGAAAGATATACTAATGAGTTTGTGAAAGAAAAAAATATATATAGAAGATAAGGAAGATACACCATCCATCTATCTATCAAATGAATTAAAAATCACTTCCCATAGAACTAGAAATACTCAAGCCAGCAAAGAAGCCTGGTAGATATTGGCAGGGTAATGTTTGTGATTTAAATAATCACAGTTTTACTCTATTTTAAAAATCAATGTAATAATTAGGTATTTTGAGAGGATTTCATTGTTCTTAAATATTATAATAGTTCATGCCCTATTTTTTCCTGATTAAGTTCATATTGTTTAATATTTTCTCCTATATTTTGTTTTCTATTTGTTTATTTGTGTTTTTTACTTATTTCAAACGTGACATTCCTTTTCAATGTTCTAGTACAGAGGATGAAGCATTTAGTTTTTTAAAAGTGAATTTATAAAGTTGGTTAATATAACAGATATCCTTACTCTTTACCCTAAGTTTACAATTAGATTTAGATGAGAGAAAATAAATGCTATAAGAATTAATGAATTCATCAATTGCTTTAATGTTATCAGTGTAGCAGGCCTCATAATCAGATGTATTTGAATTAGACTCCTATCTCTGCTAAGTTTAGCCTTGTAACTTTCAACAAATTATAACTCAGTATGTATCAATTAGCTCATCTATAAAAACAGATAGTCACATGTCAAAACACAGAGGTTTATATGAAGAATTTGAGAAGATGGTCCATGTAAGACTTCATCACAATGCCTGGAACACAGTAACCTCTCAAGATTCTAAATTCTCATGAAGTCTGCTTTCATTATTGTTGCACTCCAACTGCTAGTACAAGAAAATAAGTTCAAAAGAAGTTGTAAAATGCCCTTAGGAGTTTATCAATACTTAGTAAACTGCTATAATGAATACTATATAGCCTTATTCTCCAAAAGGTCCACATCAGTGACTCTTCAATCTTGAGTTCTGGTTTGGTTATTGCTGTTTCCTTTGGTTTCAGTATTCAAATTTAATTTAAGTTAATGAAAAAAGGTCCATTATTTATTAACTGATTTATGACAGAAACTGGATGAAAAACATCAGCGCTTGTCTGAGTAGAATAACACAATGGACAATGATTATAGCTTTAGAGGAGTGATGAGTTTACCAACTGAATGACATTAATCTATGGTAGAAGGCACTACCTACATATTTTCTACTGTTACTTGTTATAAATAAAGCGAAATTTTATACAAAAAGCTCATAGGCTTTGAAAAGTACCTTTTCTACAGGTTTTCAACATCTTTGGAGGCAAACAAAGCTCAAGAGACATTTGTTTCTGAGAAAGATGACATATTTTTAAAACTTCATTTTTTTTGCAGTGCTGAGATATAAACCCAGTGTCTCACACATCCTAGGCAAGTGATCTACCATTAAGCTACTCCCTGATTCCAAGAGGATTTTGAAAACTAAATCTATAGAAAATAAAAGGAATTCTGGTTGGCCATTTAAATTTCTTGGAGATTATAAGCTCAAAATAAATTTCAGTAATTTTAATGCTTGTATATATATAGGGAATGGGTAATGTTCCACATAGTTATCTAATTGTCTACTCTCATATTTATATAGCATTGTGTTTGAACATTGCATTTTATTCAACAGGTAGCATGGAATACATGATGTTAAATAGAATTCAGACAGATGGAAATTGAAGTCTTATTTCTGTTATTTAGAAAGTGACTGATGAGTCATTTGGGATGAGTTTATCACATCTATTATTGACAGTTTTTTATTTTATATAATGGGAGTTAAAATAATAAACAAATATGGGCTGGAGTGGTGACTCAGCAGCTATGGTGCTTGCTTGGCAAGCACAAGGACCCAGGTTTGAACCCCAGTAACACATACACAACTAAATATCAAAGCAATGAAAACCAGATGAAAAACTAATAAAATTGATGCTCTCTTTCTCTCTCTCTTTCTCGCTATCCCTAACTCATGCAACTAAATGAATTCTTCATATAAAATACACATAAAGTAACAGTACTTAGTAAATAATGCCTAGTAACCTGGATCCTAAAAATTATAATACCGAAAATTCCTAACACACATACAGTATTCAGCAGCTACTGGTAGAGACTTGCATGAAATTTGGCCGGTGCGGTGAATCACATGGTCACAAAAGAATATTTCAGTCGTTATTCTAGTAAAACAAATTAGTCAGTTTGCATTTCATGTTTCTTTTTCAACCTGAGAGATGTTACCTTTCTGCATGTCTTTGAAATATGTGTTTTATAAATCTTCCTTGCAGTCAGTCATTTCACTTCATATCCAGTTATCATTTGTGTTTATTTTCACTTATCATTCATTTTTATTTTATTTATTCTTCACCTATGTCTAATGTATTAGATTTTGGAATAAAAGTCTTTGAAAGTAGTGAATAGTTTCTTAAATATTGATTCAAGAAGCAAGAAGATGAAGTTTTTATGCTGTGTTTAATATATAATTTATTATCCAAAAATAATTCTGTTTATCACTGACATTTGGTCATTTCTTCTTGGTAATTCACATTTCTGTCTATAAACCTTTAAAAATTCATTGACTTGTACAACTCTATGATTAACAATACACATTACTCTCTCTAGACAACTGAGGAGATTGATTTGCCAAACTGTAGCTCATACATTAACTGACCCAACTGTCTAATTAAACATCATAATGTAACTCAGATAAATTTATTTCTATTTCATCATGCCATGTACACAGTAATTATTTATTATCTTCCATTATATGTTTCAGTACCTTCTGGCACATACTCAGATGAATTATGCTTAACATTAGTGAGTAGAACCCTTTATTTTCCCATTGAGACCAAAGCTTATTGTGAAAATTAACAAGTCTCTTCTCTGATATTGCTCACCCTTTTAGATTTTTTCTGATTCAAAATTCTATTAAGAGAATTTTCAAACATATATCAAAGTTAAAATACTTTTACAGTGAATACTTGTTTACCCACTTATTACTAGTTAACATATTACTTAGTGTCTGAAAATATGATTTTGTCATCTTATACTTTCTGTAGATAGAATTTCAGACACAGCATGACAGGATTTTCTTACAAGGCTTTCACTTGGTTGAAATCAAAGTATCTATCAGGACTGTGATTCTTAACGAGGACCTAAGTTCTTTTACCAATATAATGGTTATTTTCAGAATTCATTTCTTTGCTTTTGTAGGACTGAGGACCCCATACCACTATCTGTAGGCTAAGAATAAATCTCTGCTCCTTGATAATATTCACAGATGTCTGATATGTGTCTCAATGCGGGTAGCCCCTAACATAGATTCTTGTTTTCTTCCATAGCATTTACTCTGCATGTCACTCAACTCCTTTTATTAGACCAACTGGAGAAAATTCTGCTTTTGAAAGTGCACCTGCTTTAGGAGACCCAACCAGGATCATCTCCTTTTATGTAAAATAATGCCACACAGTGATCATGGATATAATATTGCATTGCATTGAGAGGGTGCATCCATACTCAAAGCACAGGGGGTGTTATGGTTACATATGAAGTGTCCCCCAGAAACTCTTGCATGAGAAAATGCAAGAAAGCTTAGAGCGAAAATGATTGGGTTATGATACCCTTCACCAAATCACTGCATTAATCCAATGATAGGGATTAATTGGATGGTAACTGTATGTAGGTAGTGTGTGGCTGGAAGAAATACATCGCTGGGATTCTCTGGGAGCACACCTTTGGGGTGTACATTTTGTCACCGGTGAGCAGAGCTCTCTCTCTCTCTCTGCTTTCTCATTTCCATGTCCTGAGCAGCTTCCTTACCTGACCCATTTCCACCAAGATGTCCTTCCTCCTCTCTGGCCCAGAGCTGTGGAGTGGGCCAACCAGGGACTGAACCTCTGAAACCGTGAACCAAACTAAACTTTTCCTCCTCTACTTTGTTCTTATCAGGTTTTTGGTAACAGCAATGTAAAATTTAAACACATGAGGTCATACAAGAGTAGGGATTAATTGGGAGTAATGTTAGAATTCTGCTTGCCACAATTCACCATCTGTATTCTGTCATTGACAGTCTTCACAGATGCATTGAGGTGTAAGTAGACAAAATAAAATTCACCCATTTCCTCTTAAATTCCAAAGCTTACATTTTAAAACAATTTTACTTTAATAATCTTTGGATAATTTTTCCAATAATAGCATTGCTATAGTGATAAAATATGTGTCTCTGTTAATAGCAACTTGTACACATCTGATTTTGGAAGTTTCTGTGAAAAAAACAGCAAGATCTTTTTTAGCATCCAGTTTTTCTCTATCACTTAAAGTTTGATAATTATTGAGACAGTCTCTATGTCAGGCAATCACAGCTTTATACTCATGCAGGGTTTTATTTTTATTAATTTCAGCAAAAATCTTGAAATTATGAATAATATAGTATGTATGTATATATATATGTATATATATTACAGGTAACACTGCCTTAAAAGAATATTTGTTAGTATATTTTCATGTGATAATGCACAAGGACTGATGTTAAAATAATAATGATAAAGTTGCACTGATTTTAATGATATGCATTTAAATATAAATGAGAATGGTGATTCAAATAAATGTCCATCATATTGTCAAAAGAGTTATTATAAATTAGGGTCACCTTGCAAGAAGTAATAAAGGAGATTAGTTGGCTTTGGTGTTATTGAGGACAAATACAAATGACTATAGTTCTAAAAAGTAGAGATATATATTACATAATTTTTCTTAAACACATTGCTAAATAAAATTAGAAAACTGGAATGAATGCATTAATAAAGAAATGATGTGCAGTGACTTATGAAAAACAATATATTCTCCTCAATATATCTAATCTTGTCACTAAGGACACACTTGAAGTGTATACTGCAATGGAGTCTAAATGCAATCATTTTCCTGATGAAATCTTTACACTTTCTTAGCCAGACCTTATTCCATTTCGCTTTTTTCATTATCTCTTATAATTTACTGAAAACCACTGAGCATTACAGAAAAATCTAGTTACAAAGACCCAAATGCTTTCTTAAACTGTAAAAGGTGGACATACCTTTCAGTGGATGTGTGTTGCACCAGAGACTGTGTATAGGCCAATATAATTTGTCTTAAATGTGGTAATTTTTGACTCCTTAAAATTTTGCTTGTTCACGGTTTAATTTAACTCAGAATGACTGTTTTAAAAATAAAATTCTTATGGAGAAAATTTTAGATATCCATGACGTTGTAAGGTATAATATAGAGAGATTTTCTGAACTTTTAACTTACGTTGTCTAACATTTCATGATACTGTAATATAATATCATAGCCAGGATACTGACATTGAAAGAATCCACCAACCTCATTCAGATTTCACACATTTTACAAACATTCTTTTGTGTATGTTTTTATTCAGTTCGGTACAATTTTATCATATGTATATTCATGTATCCACCGCTACTTTAAAATGTTGAACAGTTCCATTGCCAAATGATCTCTCCTATTGCCCTTTTATGAACCATTCTCAGCTCCTTCCCGTTATTCCTGCCTCATGCCCAAAGTCTGCCCTCTTTCTCTCCTTCTCTATCTCTTTTTCACATGCAAGCGCACACACAAACACACACACACACACGTAGTTGTCACACCACATATTTAGCATTGAAACTGCCAAACTCTTTTCTATAGTGGAAACAACATTTTCATTGCTATCAGCAGTGTATGAGTGATGAGTGATTAATTTTCTTTGCAACATCTTCAACGTTTGGTATTACTGTTTTTTAATTAGCTTAACTTTCTGATAAATGTGAGTGGACTTATCTTATTATTGTTCAAATTTGCACTCCCCTGATGACTAATCAATTTTTATATAGTGTATGGGATCCAGACCAGAGCCTCACACATGCTACCAGGCACTGTACCACTGACCTATAACCCTAGCCCTAACTGTATTTGATTATGTGTGTTTGCCTCATATATAACATCTTTGGTGAGAATGTGGCTCATATCTTTCATCAGTAATTTGCATTTTTCAGTTTCCAGATATATGTATTTCAATAGGTATGTGCCTGATTATTTCATTGTCTCTGGAACAATTTTAAATAGTATTATATTTTAAATGCTATGCTAACTTTTGGTACGTAGAACATGACTGATTTTTCTGTGGTTATCCTATGTCTGGTAATATTGTTAAACCCAGATACTGGCTATTGGAGAGTTTTTTATTTGTTTGATTTTGGTATATCCCTTAGGCTTTCTTAGGTAAGCCATCATATGATCTACAAGTAAAGATAATAATTTCTATTTTTTTTCCATTTTATATGTCTGTTATTTCATTTTATTATCTTATTACAAGATGAGAATATCTTGTGCTATATTGAGTAAATGTACTGAAAATGGGTATCTTTGTCTTGTTCTCAATTATAGGAGAATAAAATTTAATTTTTACTACTAAATATGATATTTCATATTAATTATTTTGGTAGATCCTCTTTCATTTGTATAGGTATTACTTGTGATTTTAACCTGTTGTGAGTTTTCATTATGAGGGTATTGACTTCTATCAAACTTTTTTGGCATCAGTTAATGGGCTCTATGATTTTTCCTCATTAATTTGCTAATGTGGAATATGGTGGTTTTGGGTTGTTGATCAAATCCTGCACATCTGAAATGCTCTTGGTAATAGCTTATAATTCTCTTAATACAATATTTGATTTGATTTGTGAATATGTTATTTAGCATTTTGTACCTACATACATGAGAGATATTCTTTAGTGATTTTTATGCTGTCTTTTGTGTTGATATCGGATAGCTTTATAGAAAGAATTCTTGGAAAATCCATATAAGATTGGCATCAATTCTTCCTTAAAATATTTGGCCAAATTCTCTAATGGAATCATCTTGAGTGGAGAGGTTTAATTTTTGGTGGGGGAGTAAAACTTTTAAATTACCAATTCAGTTTCTTCAAACATGTAAATTAGAAATTCAATTGGATAATGTAATAATTATCCAAAGTAATCCTATAAATTTCAATCTTAGCAGTTTGTTGTTATTCACAAATTTTGATAGGTTGCTAATTGCTTTGTATTCAGAACCATGTATGCTTTATTTCTTTGGTGATTTCCTCTTTGACTCATGAGTAATTTAGAAGTGTATTATTTAATTTTTACATATTTAAAGATTTTTCTTTTTATATGCCTTACTGATTTCTAGTGTAATGACTTATGGTTTGATCACTGCATGATTTAAATTTTTAAATTAATTATACATTAATTTTATGTCTCCAAACAGGGTCGATGTTGATGAAATTTCTTTTCCTTTTTTCTTTTTTGGCTGTTTCATAAGACAGTGTCTTCTGCTTTGTGTGAGTGGAATGCTCAATATTTTAATATTTTATTAATGCTATTTATATCAGTTGGACAGTGTTGGTTGATCATGTTACTCATTTTATCTGCCCTTGGTGATTTTCTGTCTCTTATGAGAATGAGAAGCTGAAGTACTCAGACTGAGGGTTTGTCATTTCTATCATAAATTTTTGGTTCAAATACATTAAGGCTTTCATGTTAACTGCATACATATTTTGGATCTTTATGTCCTTGTATTAGATAAATCTTTTACAGCTTTGCCATGCTTCTGTTTATCTCTAATAATTTTCTTTCCTCAGAAAAAAACTTTA
>PVKS010045569.1:0-13733 GCA_004027875.1 Aplodontia rufa
CTATGCCTCCCAGCAACCCCGCGAGGAGCTACTGTCTATTACTATCAGCTCCCAATGGGGCTGTGGGAGGGGCTGACTTGCCCAAGGTTTCTGGCTCGCAAAATGAAGGAGCTGGGTTTAAACCCCAGGCCTGTAGGATGCCTCACTTCCACACTGCACCCCAGGCTGCTGCTCCCACTTGCTGGCTGACACGCAGGCAGGGCTGTTCTTCTGGTGCAATCCCTGGGCCTTGTGGTCTGGGATCATTTCCTGTGGCCTGAAGTACTTATTTGCAAGTTGTAAGGACTGCCCGGTTTCTGGAAGCCTCGCTGAATGCTTCCAGCTGGGAATTTAACCTTCTCAGACCCAGCTGTGGATCTTGAGAGCTTTCTTAGTTCCCACCCATTTTCCTAGAACCTCCTGAGGTAAATTAGTTGCGTGTGGGTGGGGGACAATGGAGAAATGCTGGACAGGGATTCAAAAGAACCTGGTCTGGGCCTGGTTCTGCCACCCACTTTCCCTGTGACCTTGGACAGGTCGCTTTGCGTCTCCGACTTCAAATGAAGGCTTAGAAAGTGTGCTTCCCTGCCTGAGTTTGCAACCCAGTTCTCTGGTTTTCACTGGAAAATGAATTGAACTTCCTCCCCTTCTGCAGCTCCTCCACAGCTCAGGATCTTTTGGAACCCTGGAATTTGTTGCACACGAATGCTGACTAAATAGGTCCTTGAGGATGGTGCAAACCATCCCCCCAACCCCACCTCTCCAGCATTGTACACTTGAGCAAACTAAGGCACAGGAAGGGGAAATGATTTATCCAAAGTGGTCCAGGGAAGCCAGTGACAAGGTCAGGATTAAAATCCAGCTCAGCAAGTAGCGGTACCATGGGCAGTTCGGGAGATTTTACCCTCCTATAATTTCCCACCTACCCTCCTAAACCATTCCTTATACAATTTTAACAATCATAGATACATATTTTAAATCCTGGGTAAGCAAGGTGTGGTGACATTGTGCCTGTAATCCCTGTGACTCAGGAAGCTGAGGCAGGAGGATAACAAATTCAAAGCCAGTCTCAGCAACTTAGTGAGGCCCTAAGCAACTTAGCAAGACCCTATCTCAAAATAAAAAGGGTTGGGGATGTAGCTCAGTGGTAGAGCTCCCCTGGGTTCAATCCCCAATACAAAAAAAAAATCCTGTGTAAATCATGAATGAAATTATCTTCAGAAAACTACAAATTTTGTATACCATATAACACTTGTGTTATAAACAGATAGTGTGCTCTGTGAATGAACTCTCCAGGGACTTGCAACCATCCCCTAGATTGCTGCTGTCCTTAAGGCCCTCCTGAAGAGCAATGCTGGCCCTGACAGAAACGGCAAGCAAGCTCTCCCTGCTCTCTTCCCAGCAGCCTCCTCTTTGTGTTTGTGGACAAGGCAGTATCCCTGGGGATCTCCTCGGGCCCAGGACTGATATCCTGGGTTTCCCACATTCAGCCAGGGGAGGTTTTTCAGCCACAGCCTGCTTTCCTCACCTTACATTGGTTCTAGGAAGACAAAAGCACAAGGAACGGGGTCCAGGAGTTGCAGAAGAGCAAAGCAAGTTTCATCCGTATTTCAGAAGTGACTTGCCTGCCTTTCCCCGGTGTCCTTCTTCAGAAAGGAAGGCTTTCGGAGCCTGCTGTAGCACACAAGCATCAAGGAACTATAGCATATTTGAGCTGCTATGTGCCCTTAGAGATCTCCAGTTCAATCCTCTCTGGTTACAGATAGAGAAACTGAGGCTCAGAGTGAGAAAGCAGGACTCAGAAACCTGGCAGCAAGAGCTCAGACCAGAAGCCTCTTCTGCCTCCACAGCCAATAATTTTTTCCACCCTCCCCTGTCCCCTGCTGCCTCCTGTGTATACGTGCAAGCTTACCCATGTGTGCGCTAATGCAGGTTGACGGCTGCTGGGAGGGTCACACATGGAGCCACACACCGGCCCATTCACTCTGACACATACCCCAGCTGGCTGTCCCCCAACAAGCTCTCCACCATGCCCACTCGCCGGCACCTCCCCATCCCTTCCCTCCTTCTCGCCCCCTCCACTGTCCTTGCACAAGTGCACCCACACTGTTTCACAGGCCCCTCCCTCCCTGCTGGCTGTCCCTGGGTCTCCCTTTGTTGATATGACTGCCCACAGCTGTGCAGAGAAGAGCTCGAAGGTGCTGAGGGGTGGCAGGGAGGGTTATGTGTCACAGAGCTGGGATGTCAGTGGGAGGTGGTTATTAATGTAGGCTGGATCCAGAAGGTGATGGGTCCAGCCACACCTTAGGTAAAGCGAGCAAGGGGAGGAATCTCTAGTGTTGGAGAGAGAAGGAGACAGGGCTAAATAGTCTGAGCACAATAAGCTGGGGAGCAGAGGCAGGGCAAGGTCCTAGAAGAATATCCAGGCAGCCATCCAGGAAGTTTCAGCTCAGGGAGCACTGGACATTAGCCCAGGCTGAGGGGAGGAGAGGGTTGGAAGTGGGGGGCAGCCTCTTCGCAGCTTGGTGGAAAATTTGCTGAGCTGGGAGAGGCTAGGCAGAGGTCCCCAACCAGAGGGGTACAAGGGTGGCAGGTGTCTCTTAGGCTGGATGAGGTTGGACGGTGCCTGACACCCTGTGGCTATCATGCCTATACATGATTATTAAATGAAGGAATGAGCTCTGTCACTCTTTATCATTATGATGAAGCCCATCTCACAACAGGTGCTGGCTTGATGTGGCTGGCTGCTGAGGAAGGGTTAAAAAGATAGCAACCTCCAGAAAAGGAACAGAGCCCTAGGGCACTGGACTTGCCACCTGGTACAATGGGACATTGCAGGCGGGACCCCTAATCTAATCTCTCTCCTCACTGTCTTATAGAGACATTGATACTCAGATCAGGGAATGAATTTCCCAAGATCCTGCAGCCCACTGATGGTGGGAAGGCCTGGAGTTTGCTTTGCTTCCCAGTCATGAGCAGCCTGCTCCTTACAATAGCTGCCTCTTCTCTGCTGTCTGTAAGCCCCTAAAGTCAGCAGACAGAGGCTTGGGAGCCTTGAGTCGATGGCTTCTGGGCCTGAGAGAGACATGGGGAACTAAGAAGGGCAGAGAAAGAGTTAAGGAAAAGGAGAGATGAGCTGATCTGGGGGAGCTGAGGAAGGTACCCCCAATTATTAATAGGGGCAGTGAACATAAGAGAGAGATGTGGTTCACAGCCCTCTTCTTCCCTCTTTGATACAACTGAAACCAATCCAGTTGCCCTCACCCTCAAAAAGTCCATGGGGACCAGAGCAGTGGCACATGCCTATGATCCCTGCAACTCGGGGTTGAGGCAGGAGGATTGCAAGTTGGAGGCCAGCCTCAGCAACATAATGAATCTCCATTTCAAGATTAAAAAATAAAAAGATCTGGGGAATGTAGCTCAGTGATAAAATACTCCTGGGTTCAATCCCCAGTACAAAAAAGAAAGAAAGAAAGAAAGAAAGAAAGAAAGAAAGAGGTCCATCAGGCAAGATTTGTGTTCCACATGTTCATGTGCACGTCCACACAGACACACACACACACACATTGCTGCATGGTATCTATTCCATGGTGTGACAAAGGCGACAGTTATAAAGCCAGTCTTCATCTTCCATTTCACAGCAGGGCCTGGCATTGCAGCTAGAAGGGAACCACTGGGTGGCTTGAGGGACAAAGGCCCTTGGATTCCACACACCACCGATGGATATTTTTCTTGTTAACATACAATGCTGCTTGCATAACTAGAACTGGCTAGACACTGTGAGAAATGTTTAGGACTTGAGAAAAATCAGGAGGAGGAATAAACAGCCACAAAGCCACAGGGTCCCAGGGGCTACTTTCCTGAGGACATCCTGCCTCCCCACACCTCTCACATTCCCATGAATGGGGGGTCTAGAAAGGAGGCTGCTAAAATGGAGCAATTCCCCATCTCTCAGCAACCCAGAATGACCCACTGGGCACACAGAGCTTGCTCTTTGGACAGAACCCAATGTTCTCCATGGCCCACTGCCCTCTGGGCCTGGCTTCTGCTCAGATCCAATCTCCACCCTGGGTTCAGGCCGAGAGAGCAGTGATTGGACAATAGGGCTGGAGTGTAAGGGATGTCTCCACATGCTCCACACTGTGTAGATTGTGTCTACACGGTGAAGCTAGTGGCTTCTATTCAGGCCTGACCCTGATCTTGGCCTAAGACTTAGCCCAAATTTCAGCCATAAAGCCATCCCTGAGATGGAAAAGCAGTGGCTTTAAAGGACCTGGAAAAGATGCAAGATGTAAGGGAAATGATCCAAAGCACTGATTTTTATCAGCTGATTTGGGAAAACTCTTTTGTCATGAAGTGACTAACTCTGTTTTCTCAGCTGGTCCCCTCAGCATTGTAGAATATTTAGGGATCATCTTTAAACAGAGCCAGGTGCTTAAACCCAAGCGCACAAGGAGATGCCCATCAGAATGTAGGGGATGGTGTGTAAACCCAAGAAGATTCCCTTCTTCACTGGCCTGGACCCAAGCCACTCAAAGACCATCTTCTTCTGCCCCCAACCCTCATGGTGCCAGGAATCTAACCCAGGGCCTCACATATGCTAGATAAGCACTTTACCATGGGCTACATCCCCAGCATTTTCAGTTTTTTAAAGAGAGAAAGGGATCGGGGGGGATCAATTTTATTTATTTTGTCATCTGGCCTTTATTTCTCCATGGAGCTGGGGTTGGAATCCGTGTCCTTGCACATGCCAGGCAAGTGCCATAACCACTGAGCCACCATGTGAGCTACCCAGCATTTTAATTTTGAGATAGGGTCTTGCTAAGTTGCCCAGGATGGACTTGAACATGTGACCCTCCTGCCTCAGTGTCTGGAGTAGCTGGGATTACAGGTATGCACTGCCACTCCTGGCTAAAGACCACAGTCCTTTTTTTTTTTTTTTTTTTTTTTTTTTAAGGTAGTGAGGATTGAAACCCAGAGGCATTCTAGCACTGAGCTATATCCCCAGTCCTTTTTTTCCTTTTTTATTTTGAAACAGAGTCACTTTACATTGCCCAGGCTGGCCTCAAACTTCCATCCTTCTACTTTAGCCTCCCTAGTAGCTGGGATTACAGGCATGCACCAAAAGGCCCAGCAAGACCACCCTGCTGATGCACACTCGATGGACTTCTTCCTGATGGCACTTCAGTAGATGGCCCTAAGACACCCTAATTTCTCCCACTCTAAGATTTGGGGCGGTGGAGGGGGATCACAAATAGTGCATTCCCTGGAGATTGTGCCTCAGTCATTTTTAAGACAGAACTTCCTGTCTCTATAAACCCAAGCCTTTTGTGGAGGTGACTTCTGGAATTTCATTTTCTTCATGGCCACCTTTTCCCTTCCTATCCTCAGAAAATTCCCACCACCTTATAGGAGGTGGGACTCTTTGAAAAGAGCCTATTCTAGTCCCTAAACATCCCCATTTCAATTCTCACTCTGCCTGCCTCCTGGAAAATGGGTAAAGGGGATCTGGTGGCACCCCTGGGTCCTCAAATGAGAAGCATGTTTGTTTATAGCCAGATGAAATTCATCCCCTACTCCCAGCCGTTCCCCTGACCACGTCTGTGTATTCGTCTCAGAAGTTCCTGGCCTCTGCACCAAACTGGCTGGGGAGGTGGGGTCCCCTCCTCCCGCTTCTCCCAACCTTCCCACCCCTGGATCCCAAGAGGCGGGGCTGAGGCAGCTGCCACATTCAGCGTGGCAGAGCCGCCAGCTCAGTACAAATCAGAAACACATTGGAAGCCGGCAGGCCGGGCGGGAGCAGACAGGCCGGGGCTGGGGCCCATTAAGGCCGGAGCCCGGCCGCGCAGTTTACCGTCTCAGAACAGGGTTTCAGGTTTGCCTTCCTGATTGTTTGTTTGTTTCAGAGATGAGAAAGGCCAAAGAGGCGACTGACAGGGACCATGGGGGGGCATGGAGGGGGGTGGTGAAGAGGCCCTGGCTCTCACAGGTTCTCCCCACCCTGGAACTCATGGAGTGCAGGAGAAGCGAGCAGCCTCATTTCCCTACCCCCACCCCAAATTCCAAACAGATGTGCAGTCAGATTCTTCCTCTCCTTGGTTGGGGGAAACAAAAGAAATTAAAAATGGGACCCTAGAGACACTACTTTCAGGAGAACCCGAATATACAGAAGGGATGAAAGGGAGATACAGGAAGGACTTCCGGAGGTGCAGGTGAGATGGGAGAGGTGGGGGGCAGGCAGCTCACCCCTTTTGTAAAGAGGAGTTCCTAAAGATTCCTATCTGGGGTTGGGCGGTTAGGGGGAGAGGGGGACTGCCTGGAAGGATGATTGCTCTGGGAGGTCCCACTGAGTCTCAGATGTAAAGGATTCAAAGATGTCCGCAGACATGAATAGAATCTATATATCTTGATTCAGTGAGTCCTGACTTAATCAGGGCTGGCAGTAGGGCCCCTCACTGAGAGGAGCCTCTGAGGCCCAGAGAGGGGCAGCAATTGCTCAGGGCAGAACAGCAGATTGGGCTCTGGGCAGAACGTCAAATGGAGGCTTCCTGATTGTCTGTTCATTGCTCTTTCCATTTTCATTTTTACTGCTCCCCTTTCTTAGTGGTCTGACTTTGTAGGAAAGCTGATTCCTGGCCTCTGTCTCATTTAGTTTTACCCCAGTTCAAACCTAGGACCCAGACACTCTCTTTCATGGGATATGTGCAAAATTCTCTGTAGATTTGCTCTGCAATGTTCACTGTGAGGGAGTTTCTACCAGTGCCGCCCCACTCAGGCCAATCTCAAACACGCACAAAGGGTTGCAAAGAGTGTGTTTGAGTGATGGGGACCTGACTGAGGTGACTGGGTCTGTGACCTTGTTTCTGGCAGCAGAGTTCCCAATCTGACACTGGCTAAGCCTCCTGCGGGGCATGAAGAGATTCCTAGCCAGCTCCTCTCCTATTTTCAGGGCTGCCCACCACCTCCTTTCCAAGTTGGCTCCATCTTTGGTCTCCATCCATGTCCTCCAGAAGCCAACCATGTCAGCAGTGTCCAAGGCTGTCTCTGGATGCTCTCTGGGTTTCTGGAGGGACTTGGCAGGAGATGGCCTCACAACACATACATGCTTGCATATATTCATACATACACTGTTTTGAGAATCATCTGGTGACATGTTAAAACTACCAGCCTGATAGTAACCAACAGATGCTTCAGAGTGTCCATTTGAAGCCATTGCCCCAGGGACCTTTGAAAACTGCAGACAGGTTGATGTCCATGCCAGAGTTGCTGAAGATCAATGCTAAGAGACAGGTTTGGGAGGTAGTGACCAAAGAGATTAGATTCTCCCTCTCTCTCTCCCTCGCATGCACACCCCCCTCATTTCTCTCTTTCTCCCACTCCTCCTCCCCTCCCCATCTCTTTTTTCTTGCAGTAAATTCCAAACAGATGGGCAAGTCTTCTCCCCCACTTCTGAAGTTTAGAGGGAATATCAGCCATGGGGGAACCAGAAATCACTCCCTTCCTCACACTGGATCATCCCTGCCTCTCTGAGTCCTTTTCCAGTGTCTCAAGACTTTCTGGATTAGGCCAGATATTAAGAAGTCTTTCCTTAGTCCCCTTTGTTCTCTGTCTACTATTGACACTTGTGCTTCCCTCTCTGCAGGGCCTCAAACCCAGGGAGAGGGGGGGGGGAGCACACACTTTCTAGGACTCAGCTATCTGAAGGACCAGACCCAAGCTGCAACCCCATTATCCTGGAGGAAGAAAAGCTGAACTCCTGGGCATGACTGAGAATATCAATGGAGCACCCTGTCTGCCTATACAAGCGCTCTAAGTCCGGAGACAAGCACAGACAGAAATGGCAGCATTCGAAGCAGTCAAGTGCTGCGTCTTGCTTTGCAGCAATAGCAGGGTCTCGTTATTTGAGCCATAGACAGAGGGATTTATATGTCTCCATGTGATTTTCCTTCTCAGTGCCAAGACCCCAAATCCCTATGCATAGGCAGAGCTGGGACAAAGCCTCTTACATCTAGGGATGTGTTTCCGGAAAGAATGGTGGCGGGGGGGGGGGTGTTGCACAGAGCTGCATGGTTTGCTGGGGCTACAGCTGTGCTCAAAGAGCCACCATCCTGGTTCCTAGGGTTAACCACCAACCTCAGCAGGAGGTATTATTGTGTGCCAACATGTGCCTCCAGCCTGTACCCTGAATCTAACAGCCAGTCTCCTGGACCCACGAGCCTGCACCCATCCTAGGACTGCAGGAGGATGCCATAAGAGGGACCCAATTACTGCTTGATTCCCTGATAAATAATAATAAGGATAATGAGCACTTTTTGAATACTTATTGGGTGTCAGGCACTATTTCAAGAGCTTTACAGGTGTCCTACGACATAGGAACTCTTGGCATTACCCTCATTTCACAGATGACACACATGAGACACAGAAAGCAACTTATCCAAGGTCATACACACAGCAAGTATGAGAACTGGGAGATCAGGCCCCTAAGCATGCAATCGCTGCCTTCTAGGGCTGCTGCCCTCTTTCCAGGATGCAGTCAAACCTCCAAACCTCATGCCCTATGGCTCTGTTTTTTGTTTGTTTGTTTGTTTTTAGAGAGAAGCAATCTTTATTTAGTTTTTCATGTCTCTTTCGTTCCTCAGACACTTCATTGTGTATGTGGTGCTGGGGTTTGAACTCGCATCCTCGTGCTTGTCAGGCAAGCACAGTAACCGCTAAGCCACCGCTCCAGCCCTATGGCTCTGTTTTGATTGGCTACCTGTATGAGTCTCTTACCTGATCCAGCCTACTCACCCAGACCTCTAAACTCTGGCTCCCTTGTGCTCCTGCCTGTCAGGCTGGGCCTTGCCTTCTTAACATCTGCTGTGACCTTCCCCCATTACCTTCTCTGCCCTGTCTAGGGCTTCGCATCAGAGCGGATAACATTGTTGATTCTGATGAGGCAGCACAGTACTGTACTGTTCAACACAAATATATTCCAAGCCACACATAGAATTTTCTAGTAGCTATCAGGCATGGCACTGCACTTCTCTAGTCCCAGCTACTTGCGAGGCTGAAGTAGGATGATCACAAGTTCCAGGCAAGACTCAGCAACTTAGTGAGACTCTGTCTCAAAGTAAAAAATAAATGAAAAAATTTTCTACTAGCTATGTTTAAAAAAATTTTTTAAAGCCGGGCACAGTGGTGTACACCTATAATCTCAGTGACTCAGAAGGCTGAATTAGGAGAATCTCAAGTTCAAAGCCAGCCTCAGCAACTTAATGAAACTTTAAGCGACTTTGCGAGAGTCTGTCTCAAAATTAAAAAAAAAAACTGATGAGGATGTGGCCCAGTGGTTAAGCACCTCTGCGTTCAATACCTAATACCAAGAAAAAAAAAGCTTTTAAACTGAAATTAATTTTAATATATATTTTATTTCATTCAAAATATCCCACGTTATTATTTCAATGTGTGATCAATATCAAATTTATTTATTTATTTATTTTTGCAGTACTGAGAATGAGACCCCAGACCTTGCACATGTTACGCGAGCATTCTACCACTGAGCTACATCCCCAGCCCCTTCTATTTTATTTTGAGATAGGGTCTTGCTAAGTTGCCCAGGTTGGCCTCAAACTTGCGATCCTCCTGCCTCAGCCTCCCAAGTTGCTAGGATTACATGCACCACCATGTTCAGATTTCTTTTATTTTTCTCATAAAAAATTTGCCTGTGCAAGCAGCAAAAAACGGCTGGCTCCAGAATGCAGAGATCTTTCAAGGAACAATGTAAAAATTATTAATGAGATATTCTACTTTCTTTTTTTCACACTAAATTCACAAGGTCTGGTATGTATATTTGCTTCCAGAACATCTCAGCCTCAATATCTTTCTGTTGTTGATGTTGCTGTTGTTTTGTGCAGTGCCAGGGATGGAACCCAGGGAACACATGCTAGACAACCACTCTACCATTAAGCTACACCCCCAGCACCCTCAATTCCAATGTCAAGTGCTCAATGACCACAGATGGTGAATGCCTACCATATTGAATAGTAGAGATCCAGAGGCAGAGTGGAGACCTGGAGGAGTCCAGGGCACAGAGGACAACGGAAATATCACAGGAGCAGGGTTGCTGTACTGCACAAGGAGGGAGGCAGAGAGCACATTGACTTGAGCGCAAAGGTTTACTTCTACTTTGGTGCTGATGCTAAGTCACTTGGGAGCTTCAATAAATCCCTCACCTTCTCTGTGTGAGGCCCTGGGTCCAATCCTCAGCACAGCAAAAGAACGGGGGACATGTGAATATTAGATTCAGGTGCAGTGGTGCGTGCCTATAATCCTACCTGTCCTGGAAGTTGAGGCAGAAGAACAGTCTTAGCACTAAACGAGGCCCTGTCTCAAAAATTTCCAGAAAGAAGGTTGCGTATGTAGCCTTTGTTGCCTCTTCTGGAAGTATCCCAGGTCATATGGAACTTAACCCTTCCTTCCTCATGACCAGTGAATGCTGGGACGTGGCCTTAGACTGTCCCTGGCAGACACTGGAATTTGTGTGAAGAGTCAGATCATTGGTGCAATAGCGGAAGCAGTTTAAGCAGAAGTGAGCCCAGCGGGGTTCAGCCATTGTAGTGCTGGCCCTGCATGTGTGAGGACCTGAGTTTGAACCCTAGCACTACACAGCTAAGTGTCAGAGCAATGAACGCCACATGAAAGAATAAGTAAAGTTGATTCCCCCTCTTTCTCTCACTGTCCCTGTCTGAAGAAGAGGAAGAGGAAGGAGAAAAGGAAGGAGAAGTGAGCCCCATGCTGTTCCAGAAAGCCAGGTCTCGCCTGCTTTAGAGAGTTACACTGGCTCCATGTTTCCTGGTGTTCATTCATGCACCTGAGCCTCCATATTCCATGTATCTCAACAGCAACCAAAATGATTTGGATATAAGCTTGACTTTCTGGCGGTTAGGCCACTGGGAAAATTAGGTATCTTGAATCTGCTTTTGTAAACTACACGTGCCCTTGGGAATTTTGAAACCTACCACCACCACATCCCTACTTTCAAGCCCAATTCAGAGTCACCGGCCTAAGCTTAAAATTTTTTTCCACTATGGACTTTTTCCCCCTTAAAGGAAGAGAGGAATGGTGAGAGAGAAAGAGCGAGTGAGAGAGAGAGAAACAGACAGACACAGAATTAATCAATTTTATTTAGTTTTTCATGCAGCTTTTTTTGCTCCAACACTTTGTTGTGTATGTGGTGCTGGGGTTTGAACTCATGTCCTTGCAAGCGCCTTAACCACTGAGCCACCAGTCCAGCCCCTATAGATGTGTTTTTACTAGGTTTTTGTTTTGTTTTTTTTAAAGAGAAAAGGACAGTGAGAATCAATTTTTATTGAGTTTTTCCACATGGCTTTCGTTGCTCTGACACTTAGTTGTGGTTTAGCTGGGGTTTGAACCCGTGTACTCGCGCATGCCAGGCAAGTGCCGTAACCGCCAAGCCAACGCTCCAGCCCTTTACTAGGGTTTTAACCTGGAGATTTGAGGAAACAAGGGAGTTTTCAGGTGATTTGAATTAGTTATAATCTAGTCGGAGCAATGTTGGCCTATTATTCTAATCATTCTAATTCTAATATTCTAATTATATTCTAATTATTCTAATTACTCTCCTAATGAAACTATGGCCTAAGCCAGGCTCAGTGGTACACTCCTGTAACCCCAACCACTCAGGAGACCGAAGCAGGAAGATTGCCAGCTAGAGGCCAGCCTGGACAACTTAGTGAGACCCTGTCTCAAAATCAAAAAAATAAAATTAAATTAAAAAGATGTAACTCAGTGGGCTAACATGTTTCAGGGCTTGGGTTCTAGCCCTAGTACTGCAAAATCATCATCATCACCATCATCATCACTGGGAGTAAAGTGTCCTTATCAGCAAGGACAAATGTTGCTGCAGAATGAAAATAGGTATTCTACTTCTAGTTCAGGAAAAGAAATAATTTTTCTTGGTGATTCCAGACTTCGTTTATGAAGGTGGGATGAGACAGCGTATGTTCCTTGTAAATGTATACCAGAACACAGAAAAATGGACATTTTGCTTGGACATTGCACCTGGGAACAGTTTCAAGTCTTGGTCTCAGCTGCTGACTACAGGACTGTGGATAAGTTTCTTCCCTTCTGTGAACCTTGGAGTCACCATCTGTAATGTGGGACTCCTGGAGCCTGCCCACCAAGCCCCAGAGTGGTTTGGAAGGGAGGGCCCAGGAGATAAAGAACGTGTAAACAGTTTAGACTTCAAAGCACTGAGCACGTGCAAGGAGTTACCTCCCCACCCAAAGGGAAAAGGGGACTAAGAAGAAGTTGCTGCACGCCTTCTGGCTGTCTTCCGCACCCGCAGTATCAATGAAGAAGCTCAGAACATGTTTTTTCTTCTTTTCTCATTTTTTTATTAAGGAGTTGAGTTGATGTACAATCATAAATGAATATAAACTAACAATATGATATTCTTTTTATTTATTTTTTATTAGTGCATTATAGTTGTTCTTAATGATGGGATTTGTTGTCACATAATCATAGATGCACGCAATACAGCGATACAATTTGGTCACTATCCACCCCCACACCCCTCTACCTCCCTCCTCCTGGTCCCTGATCCCTTGCCTTTCTTCTGGGTCCTAAAATACCCAAGTACAATGACATAATTCTTATACCTATGAAGAACATTTTTTGTATACATGACTATAGTATACACAGTGGCATACTTATAAATGCTTGGAATGTACTTTGCTTTATCTCAGTCCCAACATTTCCCGTTCTCCTCATTTCCTATCATGCTATTCTTTTGATTCTAAACCATAGTTACTCCCACATCACCCACACCTCAGTCTCTATATTATGCCCATATAAGAGATAAAAAGTCTATGTATGTATATGATTGTGAATTTTCCTGAGTTAAATGATTGTATAGTATTATTGGACTTTGGGGGTTGGGGAGAGTATATTACATTGCTGGTTGTCTCCCTAGGTCCCTCCTTATCTTCCCTCCCTCTCCCATCCGCACCCCTACCCACCCCCACCTCTTCCCTCCCATCTACATGTCTATGTTTGCCCTAGATTATGTGTTGCTATGCCCTCGGTGGATCCGATGCATGAATTTGACTAGGTTTTCACCCAAGCTTGTGTGTAGCTTTAGAAGCTCAGAACATTTTTGTCTATTATTTTGCAGGGGCAAACTAGGCTCCAGGAAGCAAGCGGGGCTCAGGGTGGTTGAGAGACATCCCTGAGTCAGAGGTGAGGCAACAAGAAGCAAAGGATAGGGAGCTCTCAAATACGCTCTTGAACAAGATTAGGAAGTCATTTTTAAAGCATATAGTCACAACAGCATTTTACCTTTAGATAAAACATTTGTGCGTGTATTAATATTCATAAGTCTGGGAAGTGAGAGCTATTATTATCTACATTTTACTGCTGAGGAAGTTTAGGCCCAGACAAGGTAAGTCATTTGATCAAAGCCACACAGCAAGTAAACGACAGACCTAGGATTTGAATTCTAAGCTGATAACAAAGCTACTCTGCTCACACCACTGTGTGCCTAAGCCTAGAACAATTGTGAATGAGCAATAGCAATACTAGCTGACTCCGAGAGTACTGTCTGGGTGCTGTTCTGTGTCCTTTACGCATATTAACTCATATATTGCTCATTATAACTCCATGAGATATCATTATTATCCTCGTTTTATAGTGCAAACACCAAGGCACAGAGAAATTAACTCGGTTAACTAAGCCACCCAGCCACTGAGTGG
>PVKS010045570.1:0-13720 GCA_004027875.1 Aplodontia rufa
CTTTGATTTCTTTCTCTTGCCTATTGCTCCTGCTAGAGTCTCAAGAATGATATTGAATAAAAGTGGTAACAGCAGACAGCCTTGTCTTGTTCCCGAGTTTAGTGGAAATGCTTTCAGCTTTTCTCCATTTAGTATTATACTAGCTGAGGGTTTAGCATACATAGCCTTTACATAGTTCAGGAAAGTTCCTTTGATCCCTATCTTCTCTAGAGTTTTGAGCATAAAAGGGTGCTGGATTTTATCAAAGGCCTTTTCTGCTTCCGTTGAGATGATCATATGGTTTTTGTCCTTGATTTTGTTTAAATGGTGAATTACGTTAATTGTTTTACATATATTGAACCAGCCCTGCATACCTGGGATGAAGCCCACTTCATCATGATGGATTATCTTCTTGCTAAGTTTTTGAATACGGTTTTCTAGGACTTCATTCAGTATTTTTGCGTCCAGGTTCATCAGGGATATTGTTCTGTAGTGTTCTTTTTTTGATGTGTCATTGTTGGGTTTCGGTATCAGAGTTATGGTTGCTTCATAAAAGTGTTTGGGAGAGTTCCCTCCATTTTGATTTCTTGAAATAACTTAATAAAGAGAGGTGTTAGTTCCTCCTCAAAAGTGTGGTAAAAATGAGCAGGGAAGCCATCAGGTCCTGGACTTTTGTTCTTTGGTAGACTTTTAACTGCCATATGGATTTCAGTGCCTGTTATTGGGTTGTTTAGGAATTCAATATCATCTGTGTCAATTTAGGGATGTTGTATGTGTCTAGAAATTTATCCATTTCTTCCATATTATCTCATTTGGAGGAGTATAGGTTTTCAAAATGTGATCTTATAATTGTTGGAAGTGATATTTATGTTAGTGCTGCATATTATTTGCTGCTGTTGTTACCCCTTTTCTGTGAGATGCTGAGAATCTGCTGGGACACTATAGATTCATAGGGTACAAATTCTGCTGCTGAGCTAAACCCAAACTCTGCCAAGAGACAGCTTTGCTACGCACACAAAATAACCATGCTAAAATTTAAATAATACTTTAATACAAAGACTGGGGAAGGGCTTGAGCGGTTATGGCGCTTGACTGGCATGCGTGAGGATGTGGGTTCGAATCCCTGCACCTTGTACGCAACGAAGTCTCGGAGCAATGAAGGCCACATGAAAAAATAAATAAAAATTGCTTCTCTCTTTCTGTCTCTGTCTGAGTGTCCCTCTCTCTTAAAAAAAAAAAAAAAAAGAGTAGAAGAGTGGAAAAAAATGCAAATCAATACATTTTCCCAAGTAGAAATACCTATGGAGTAGGGGAAGCCCTCAGTACCACTCACAGACATCCTCTCCTACAGCGAAAACAGAATTAACACAAAGACTGTAAACACAACTATAGGGGTGACACTCTAGGTCACTCCCATACCCCTTAAGAATACACAGGGCTGTTAAGTAAAGAACAGCAATCATAGAAGGTATACCCCATATACTCTGCTGTACACAATGCAATTGCAGATCTATAACAAAGATCTCACACTTTTGACACCTACAAGGAAAGTGGAATCCTCAAACTCTGACATAATACACATTGTGTCAAAGTACACAAGTCACTGAAGAATAGGGAAATATACTACTATCCTACCTGGAAATATGTTGAAAATTTCACAACATCCTGCTATTCCAGAAAACTTTGCCAATAGAGTTTGTGCCCTAAAAAGGTCCACACATAAGAGTAGAAGAGAAATCCATCCTAACAGATGCGCAAAACCCAACACAGGATTATGAAGAAAACAAGGTAACATGATATTTTTTTTTTAAGAGAGAGAGAAAGATGGAATCAATTTTATTTATTTTTTCACCTGGTCTTAGTTTCTCCAACGTTCAGTTGCGTATGTGGTGCTGTGGTTTGAACTCGGGGTCCTCATTCATGCCAGGCAAGTGCTCTACTGCTGAGCCACCACTCCAGCCCAACATGAGGCTCCTTAAAGTCCATAATTCACCAGTGACTGATTCTAAAGACACGGAAGTGAATGGCACACTGGATAAAGAATTCAAAAGAATGATTATAAAATAGATAATAAATTCTAAGATAACATAGAAATATCAATGAATGAAGTCAGTCAGTACAAGATATGAATGAAAAATCAATTAAGGATGTAGAGATACGGAAAAAGAGCGAAACAGAAATCTTAGAAATGAAATGCACAATAACTCAAATAAAATGTTCAGTTAAAAGTTTAATAGAGTAGACCAAGCAGAAGATAGAGTCTCAGAACTGAAAGGCAAAGTGACTGGCCTTGAACATTCCCAGAGTGTTAAAGAAAATAAGTAACCATGACCAGAATACACAAGATCTCTGGGACAACATTAAGTGACAAATGTAAGACTCTTTGGAATCGAAGAGAGTTGGAAGATGCAGACTAATAGCATAGATAACCATTCCAGGCAACTAATAAGATTTTCCAAACCTTTAAAATGAGATGGATATCCAGAGGAGGCATTCAGAACCCCAAATAGACAAGATTTAAAACAGAACTTCTCCATGACATATTACAGTTAAAATGCCTAAAATTCAGAACAAGGATAGAATTTTAAAAGCCCTAGAAGAAAAACATCAGGCCATGTTTAGAGGCAAGCCAATCAGAAAACCTGATTTCTTAGTACAAACTCTAAAATCCAGGAGAGCTTGGACTGATGTTCCAAGTCCTGAAAGAAAATAACTCAACCAGGATGCAAATACATAGTGTAGATTTCTTTCAAAATTGAAGCAGAAATAAAAATCTTCCAGATAAGCAGAAACTAAAACAATTTATGACTACTTAACCAGCACTACAGAAAATATTTAAAGAAATACTACACACTGAAAAACTCAAAAGCAAACTCCTGAGCTTGCAAACAGACAAATCTCATTGGAAAATTAGCTTAAAATGAGAAATAGAACCAAATTAAAAATACAAGGCTCTATAAGGACACTGAATATAAATGGTCTCAACTCTGAAACTAAAACACATAGACTAGCAGAATGGATTTAAAAACTCTCTTCAGGGGCTGGAGTGGTGGCTCAGTGGTTACAGCGCTTGCCTGGCATGCGAAAGTTCAAATCCCAGCACCCATATATACAACTAAGTGTCAGAGCAATGAAAGCCACGTGAAAAACTCAATAAAAATTGATTCTCTCTCTCTCTGTCTCTATCTCTCTCTCTCTCTCTCACTGTCCTTCTCTCTTAAAAAAAAAAAAAAACTCTTCAATTCCAAGATTCTTACATTTGGTCTCTTCATGTTTTTCCAGATTTCTTATATTTTCTGGTCATGGTTACTTATGTTAACACTGTGGGAATGTTCAAGGCCAGTCACTTTGTCTTCCAGCTCTGAGACTCTATCTTCTGCATGGTCTATTAGATTTTCAACTGAACATTTTATTTGATTGACTGTACCTTTCATTTCCAAGATTTCTCTTTGGTTCTTTTTCAGTACCTCTATCTCCTAAATTGATTTTTTAAAATTCATAACCTGTACTGACATCCTTAATTCATTCACTTATCTGTGTTCTCTTGGAATTCATTGTTGTTCACAAGAGACTTACAGGCAAAGACACCCATAGGCTGAAAGTATGGAAATTGACAGTCTGTGCAAATGAAACCCCAAAACAAGAAGGAGTAGCCACTCTCTTATCCAACAAAGCAGACATCAAGCCAAAATCAACCAGAAGAGAAAAAGAAGGTTATCTCAAATTGGTAAAGGAAAAAAATCCAATAAGATGTAACAATAGTAAATATTTATGCCCCAAATGTCAATTCAGCTAATTACATAAAACAGCCACAACTCAGCTCAGATCTCAGGACGATACATACTGGGTATCTCAACACACTTCTCTCACTAATAGCTAGGTCATTTTTTTTCAGTCAGCCTTTTCATCACTATGACCAAAAGACCTGACAAGAATAATGTAGAGGAGGAAAAGTTTATTTTGCCTCATGGTTTCAGAGGATTCAGTTCATAGATGGCCAATTTCCTGGCTCTAGGCCCAAGGTAAGGCAGAACATCAGGGCAGAAGAATATGGTGGAAGAAAGCTGCTCAGAACATGGAAACCAGGAAACAGAGATGGAAGTGGGAAAGAACTTTGCTCACCAGGAACAAAATATAAACCAAATTCATGCCCCAGTTACCTATGTCCTCTAGCCACACCTGACTTGCCTACAGTTATGGCCCAGTTAATACATATCAGCACATTAATCCATCAATTAGGCTACATCTCTCATAATCAAGTCATTTCACCTCTGAAAATTTTTATATTGTCTCACACATTAGCTTTTTGCAGGACCCCTCATATTGAAACCAAAATAGTCATCCAGACAAGAACTCAGTAAAAATTCTTTACATCTAAAAAATATTACAAATCAAATGGACTTAACAGAAATCAAGAGAGTAGTTCATCCAACAAAAATCAAACTCATTTTCTTCATAGCTGTTCAAGGAAACTTCTCCGACTGTTTTAGGCCACAAAGCAACTTTTAACAAATACAAAAAAACTGATATAATTTCTTGCATCTTATTTGATCATAATGGAACAAAATTAAAAATTAACACCAAAAAAGTAAAAACCTATATTAACACATGGAGACTGAATGATACATTTTTTTGAAGAGAGAGAGAGAAAGAATCAATTTTATCTTTTCCTCTGGCCTTTGTTTCTCCAACACTTGTGTATTTGGTGCTGGAGTTTGAACCTGTATCTTCATGCATGCCAGGTGAGTGCTTGAACCACTGAGCCATCGCTCCAGCCCTGAATGGTACATTTTTGAATGATATTATTGTGGTAGAAGAAATGCAGGGAGAAATTTAAAGATCTTTAGAATCAAACAAGAACAGTTGTACAATGTACCAGAACCTGTGGAACAATATGAAGGCAATTCTAAGAGGAAAACTTATCGCTATGATTGCCTACATAAGAAAATCAAAAGATTCCCCAATAAATAACCTATTGATCCACATCAGGGCCCTTGAAAAACAAGAATAAACAAATTCCAAAACCAGCAGAAGGATTCATTGCTAAGACCAAAATATCCAACAAAAACAACTTACAGCAGGAAAAGTTTATTTGAAGTTTATGGTTTCAGAGGTCTGAGTCTGTAGATGGTTGATTCCATTACTTTGGTCCAATGTGAGGCAGCACATCATGGGAGAAGGGTCTGCCAGAGGAAAAGCTGCTCAGCAATGGCTGGGTCAGGAAGCAGGGAGAGGGTAGAAAGGGGCTACAGGAAAAACAATATTTCCAAGGCATGCCCACCTTCTCCAGCCATGCCCCCACCTGATATAATTTCTTGTATCTTATTTGATTATAATGGAATGAAATTATCCAATTATCATTATCTAATCAGTCCATTCAAACTAGGATGGACCATTTAGGTCATAGCTCTCATAATCTAATCATTTATCTCTGAGTATTCTTGAATTTACAGGTGCTTTAGGGGGACACCTTATATTTAAACCATAACAAAAAGGAAGAAAACAAGACCAGAGCCAGAATCAATAAATGAGAATAAAAAAATACAAGATCAATAAATTAAGAGTTGATTCTTTCAAAAGATAAACAACATTGATAAAACCTTAGCCAAAATAACCCAAAGAAAAAGAAGACCCAAATAAGTAAAATTAGAGATAAAAAAAAATTAGAAGAAATCACCACATACATCACAGAAATCCAGAGATTGACTAAGGACTATTTTGAAATCTTATGCTCCAATAAATTGGAAACCCTATAAAAAATGTGTATACAGGGGCTGGAGTGGTGTCTTGGCGGTTACGGTGTTTGTCCAGCATGTGCAAGTACACAAGTTCAAACCTCAGCACCCACATACACAACTAAGTGTCATAGCAACGAAAGCCATGTGAAAAGCTCAATAAAAATTCATTCTCTCTCTCTCTCTCACTGTCCTTCCTTCTTTAAAAAAAAAAATGTGTACACGTTATTTGCCAAAATTGAATCTAGAGATAACAGAAAACATAAAAATACCAATAACAAACAATGAAATAGAAGCAGTAATAAAAAGCCTTCCAATCAAGAAAAGACCAGAACCAGATGGATTCTCAGCTAAATTCTACCAGACCTTTAAAGAAAAATAACACCAGTGTTCCTCAAATTATTTTATGAAACAGAAGGGAGTGTAAGACTTCCAAATCTATTCTATGAACCCAGTATCACTCTGATACCAAAATCAGATAAGGATACATTAAGGAAAGAAAACCATACCCAAATATTCCTAATGAACTTAGAGACAAAAATCCTCAATAAAATATTAGCAAGTCATACTCAACAACATATTAAGACAATTATACATCACAAAGAAGTTGATTTCATTCCACAGTTGCAAGGATGGTTTAGTATAAACAATCAAACAATGTAATTCACTCCATAAATAGAAATAAGGACAAAAATCACATAGTCCTCTCAGTAGATGCAGGGAAAGCCTTGGACAAAATTCAGCACCCATTCATGAAAAAAACGAAGAAAGTGCTGGGCATGGCAGTGGACACCTACAATCCCAGTGACTCAGGTAGCTGAGGAAAACAGATCACAAGTTCAAAGCCAGCCTTAGCAACTTAGCAAGGCTATCAGTAACCTAATGATACTCTGTTTCAAAATTAAAAAATACAACCAGGTATATGGTTCAGTGGTAAAGCACCCCTGGATTCAATTCCCAGTATAAATAAATAAATAAATAAATTAATTAATTAATTCAAAAAACTAGGAATAGAATGAGACAAACATCAACTCAAAGTGGATCAAAGACCTTGGGATTAGACAAGAAACTATGCAACTCCTACAAGAAAATGTAGGGTCAACACTCCAACATACAAGTGCTGGCAATGCCTTCTTCAAGAGAACTCCTGAAGCTTAGGAAATAAAAACAAGAATTAATAAATGGCATAACATCAAAATAAAAAACATCTGCACAGCAAAGGAAAAACACTAACAATATGAAGAGCGAATCTGTAAAAATGGAAGAAAATCTAGTTACTCACTGACAAAGGATGATACAAAGCGCTCTTGGGTTAAATCTCTGATAACCGAAAAAAAAAAAAAAAAAAGAATACTATCAACCAAACCTGGTAAGGTTGTTAAATGTGGGGCATATTTCAGAGAAAATTTACCCATATTCTGTAGTACCTTTGAGTAAACTCCCTTTCACTTACTACAATGCTGACAGTGAACATGGGTTTCACCATAACTAGTCACCAGCAATGAGATTTTTAGAGAAATTACCTATCCGAAGTCTCTCCGTAAAATGGAGATAATGTTATAATACCTAAATGACTCTATGATGTTTACAAAAGATACACACGTTATGTGCTTATTGTTCTATCTGGCATATAGTTAGTGCTTAGTAAAATTATGTTATTATTATTATAATATGGGATAGAAAGTCACCATTTTACCTTCATTTTAATATCTGTCAAATCTGATTAGTAGTACACTTGGATTCATCCTTTAGACCATGTTACTAGGAAACTGAGATGATTAAAATAAATTTGGAGTTCTTTTTTTAAAATTATTTTGCAATTTTTTTGGGAGGAGGTATTGGGGACTGAAACCAGAGGCCCTGTACCACTGAGCCACATCCCCAGCCCTTTCAATTTTTTGTGAAAAAGTCTCACTAAGTTACTATGGCTGGCTTCAAACTTGAGATCCTCCTGCCTCAGGCTTCCAAGTAGCTGGGATTACAGCTATTACTATTATTGATTTAGTAATATTTATTGAGTATTTACTATATGTAAATTTTGGGAATACAATGATGAACCTGATAAACCTAGACCCTATCCTCATAAAGTTTTGCTATGTAAGAGCTCTGAAATACCTTCAGTGACTGAGGGAGATTTTTTATTTTACATGAGGTGTAACAAACTTTTCCTATGAAGGTCAAGATGGTAAATACTTTAGGCTTTTGTGGACAAATAGACTGGATTGCAACTACTAAACTCTGCCAATGTAGTAAGAAAGTAGTCACAGACAGTATAAAAATAAATGATTGTGGTAGTGTTCCAATAAAACTTTACTTATAAAATCAACCAGGTAGTGGCTGCTTTTGATCCACAGATTACAGTTTGATGACCCTGATTTATATCAATGGATTGCCAATAATCTAAAACATGTTCTACTTATAGTGTTCCCACATATCTGACCATCTACCTTTTTAGGTCTGCCAGGTGATAGAAAAATGTGGCTAATTTAACCAAAACAAAAATATGACCAGAGGATCTGACCAAAGTAAATTATCTAGGTATTGACCCAAGTAACTTCTTCTTCTTCTTCTTTTTTTTTTTTTTTTAAAGAGAGAGGGACACTGAGAGAGACACAGAAAGAGAGAAATAACTTTTATTCAGTTTTTCACATGGCCTTAGTTGCTCCAACACTTAGTTGTATACGTGGTGCTGGGGTTTGAACCCAGGTCCTCGTGCTTGCCAGGCAAGCACTGAAACTGCTGAGCCACGGCTCCAGCCTATAAATTCTTCTTAATACAACTTCGGGTTGCCTTGGAAAAAACCACAGGATTAGTACATACAAGAGATCATGATCTATTTGGCTATCAGATTCAATACATAAGGAAGACTATAGTGTTTCAAACTAATATATTTAGGCACATAGTTGAGGAATTTCCAGTTCTGGTTGACATCTGAGAAACTATGTAGCACCACTAACCAAGACCAATTGCCTCAAAGTTGATGATTCCATGTAATCTTTCTTACAAAGTCTTTGGGTCATTTTCACATCTGATATTACAGATTAAAAACCCAATCTAAACTCTTAATGACTTTGCCTTCTTTACTCTGGCCTTCTTATGTAAATTTATCAGTCAACATAGCCTACTTCCCCATCCATACCTACCCAAATCCAACGACAAAAAGCAATATAAAGCTATATGCCTGGACACAATTGCATTTACCACTAGAATAACTAAACAACAGACATTTAAGATGGGCATAGTGGCATACATCTATAATCACAGCAACTTGGAAAGCTAAGGCAGAAGGATTGTAAGCTTGAGTCCAACCTGGGCAACTGAGTGAGACCCTATCTCAAAATTAAATTTCATAAAGGGTTGGGGATATAAGCCAGAGGTAGACATTCCTGGCTTCAATCCCTAATACCAAAATAAAAATAACAATAACAAACTTCATACATTTCAGGAACATTGTCTCTGAGAGAAAATAATAGGGGACCAGAGGTGGGGAAGAAAGAGGGGAGGGCAGATTTGAACAAAGCACAATACATGCATGTATTGAAATGTCATGGAGAAACCTATTCATCTGCACAATTACTATGAATTAATAATTAAAATAAAAAGGAAGCTGTCTCTGGTCTGTGGATCAGGGGAACAGGAAGGAAACTTTGATCAAAATATATCCTGAAGATTTTATACCAGGTGCATATAAAATTTAATGTAAATTGAAAACTGAAAATGTTTTAAAAATAAATTTAAAAATAAAGGGGCTATGGGGGCTGGAACAGTGGCTCGGCAGATACAGCGCTTGCCTGGCATGCGCAAATGAGCGAGTTTAAACCCCAGTACCATGTACGCAATAAAGTGTCCCAGGAATGAAAATCTTATGAAAAACTAAATAAAGATTGCTTCTCTCTCTCTCTTTCTCTCTCTCTTTCTCACTGTTCCCTCTTTCTTAAAAAAAAAAAAAACAGAAAAAAAAAGGGCTATGTATGTAGGTCAGTGGTATAATGAATGCTTATCATGTGTGAGACCCTGGTTTCAATCCCCAGCAAAATACCCCCAAATAATAATTTTCCATGGCAAATAAAAATAATAAAGAAATTTATTTCATGATAATTTCTAAGCTTGAGCTTCTGTGGCCAATATGTTACAAAAGAAACAGGGAAAGTCTTTGGGTTCTTCCACTATAGATCACTATTGAAGCTAATTTCCTTTGGAAAAATCTACTGAAATTTATTTAGGATTATTGCTTTAATTGATTTTCTTAGCTTTAAACTATATATAATAGGAAGGGCTGGAGCGGTGACTTAGCAGGGAAGGTGCTTGCCTGGCAAGTGCAAGGATGCGAGTTCAAACCCCAGCACCATGTATATAACTAAGTGTTGGAGCAACTGAGGCCATGCAAAAAACTAAATAAAACTGATTCTCCCTTTCTCTCTCTCTCTCACTGTCCCTCTATCTTAAAAAAAAAAACAAACTATATATATAATAACCAATGGTAGGTCAGCCTATATCAAAAAACATTTATTATTCTTTGAGAGTTTAGGTCAGTAAAAATTATTTCTTGACAAATGAGATATTCATTTCCAGTGCAGTAAAAAAGGAATGTATTCTGCCCTTTTATTAAACTTAAGCCTAAATGGATTTGGAATAATAAGTTTATTTGAACTGAATATACTTTTACCTTCGCCTTAAGATTTAAAAGGTAAGCATCCTCAAAATGTAGATAAATAAGATTTCAGCCTCAAGAGACAGCTGCTTCTGATATCTAATTACTGGGGAGCTGAGTTGGCAGGAATGTCAGACCAACTATTCACAAAACAAAATAATCATTTATGTAATCTGGTAACTATATTAGCTATCTTAGAATATACTTTGTAACTGATGTATCTTGAAAGGGAGGTATCTTTTTAACAAGTCAGTGGCAGGGAATGAAGTGGGAAAAGGGACAGTTCTGCATTAAAAAAGATTTAAGAGACAAAACTAAATGTTATATATGGAACTTGTTTGGTCCATGATTCAAACAAAACCAGGAGAAAAGGACATTTTTGAGACAACTGGGAACATCTGAATAATAATTGCCTATAGATTCTATGAATGAATTATTAATTATATTGGGTGAGATAATAGTATCATGATTGCTTACGAAAATGTCTTTAAACACAGGCATAGTGAAGAGCTTGAGAGTAAAATGTCATAATGTCTGATAGTCATTTTTAAATACTTCAGAAAAAAGGATAAAACAGCAAATGTTGAGGATTATCAAATCTGAGGGGTGAGTATATGGGAATTCATTAACTATTTTCTCTGCTGTTGTACATGTTTTAAAATTTTTCATAACCAAAGTAAAAAAAGAATAAGCAACAGTGAAGCACTAAATCATGCAATATGCATTTAAATATAAATGTATTGTGATTGGCAATTTGTTATGTTTTGTAAGTGTTCTTGAAATAAAAGAGAGATGTTGTAAGAGACGACCTAATAATAGCCTAGAGTTTTTAAAAAAGAAAAGGAAAAACAAGAAGGTAAAGAAAGGTAAGTGGTGAAGCAAACACTATTATTTTATTCCTCATCCATAAACACAGACACGTAGGCTTTATTTTCATCTTTAAGGATGAGAAGGTAATCAGTATAACAGAAAAATCTATGAAAACTTTGAAATTAACAGGAAAATAAACTTTAGTCAATAAAAGCAAGTAAAGTAAAACAAAAGTATAATATAAACAATGAACAGGAGAGAAAAAAGAAAATCAAGCATACTAATTTCTGAGTAAATATATATGCAGAATTTTTTTTATCAAAATACAACTGATCAATATATTAGGTTAAAATAACTTAAAAATCAAAAAACAAAGAGATAAACAAAGAGGGGCTGGAGCGGTGGCTCAGCGGTTTCAGCGCTTGCCTGGCAAGCACGAGGACCCGGGTTCAAACCCCAGCACCACGTACACAACTAAGTGTTGGAGCAACTAAGGCCATGTGAAAAACTAAATAAAGTTGCTTCTCTCTTTCTCTGTCTCTCTCACTGTCCCTCTCTCTTAAAAAAACAAACAAACAAAGAGATAAAGAAATAAAAGAAATGCAGTAGTGCTGATATTAATATCAGAAAAGTGGATTTCAAATTCTGTTGCAAATAACAGGCAATGATAAAGGGTCTAATCCATTGAAAAGTTAAAAAAAAAATAAGCCTTCATGTTCTAAACAACCCAAATTTCATCTACATAACAGGAAAATCTCTTAAATGTAAGAACTTGATTTTAAAGATCATCATAGAAGATTGTAATATAACTTTTCCAGAATTTGACATAGCAAGTGTAAAAATAATAAAAAAAATAATGATGGTACAGGTATAAATTCAGGCAGAGATGTTTATTGGATTTGTTGCTCTTGGGCCAATTTCACCTGTGCTCCTGAGCACAGGCATAGGAAGTGACTGCCAGCAGGGAGAATGGCGCTGGATCTTGGCCAGGCAGCTGGTTTTGTTGGTCAACTGGGAGGAGTTGATGATGGGGTTGGTCTTTCAGAGATTGGCTGGTGGATCCATCAATCAATGGGAGCTTATCTGCCAGCGTCTTGATTGGCTCTTCTTTTCTCAGGCAAGTTGCCCTTTGCCCTGCCCCTCACAGCCAGGGGGCATGGCCTCATAGCTTGACTGAAGCCATGCCCCCAGGCAGGCGCCAAGATGCTGTGTGACCATGTGGGCTAGCTGAAGCCACGCCCCCAGCCAGCCTAACAGCAAGTAAACCATAAACAAACACAGCTATAAAGAATTTCAATAATAGTTTTTTAAAAACCAATAACTTTAGGATGCTTATGCTTACTTTTTTTTGCACACATATATACATATATATATATATATCAATCAATCATATATTCAGGTTTCATTAAAAAGTGAGTAACAATTTTGGTTATGAAGTCTAATTCTAAAATAGATTTTGCAACCTACATTTTAAAAAACAATCAAATAATTGCCTATGACCAAAATGATTTTTTAAAAAATCCTTAGCAACTTACAAAATTTTTAAAAAGCAATTTTAAGGGAGAAAGAAAAGATTAAATTACAAAGTAACTTGATCTTAATGAAAAGAAAAATATTTTATATCAAAACCTCTGAGAGCTAAATAAAGTTCTTAGAGGAAAATATGGGTACTTTTTTTTTCATTTTTTTATTTTTTATTTTGAAACAGGGTCTCACTAAGTTGCTTAGGACCTAAGTTGCTGAGGTTGGCTTTGAACTTGTGATCCTCCTTCCTCAGCCTCCCAAGCCACTGAGATTACAGGCATGCGCCAACATGCCCAGTATTAGTTTTAAATGCTATTATTAATAAGAGACTCAAAATGAATGAACCAAGGATCTAGCCTAAGAAAGTAGAAAAAGAACAACTAAATAAAAGATAGTAGGGAAAAGGAACAGATAAACATGAATGATGAAGTTAATGAAACGGAAAAGGAAAAACTTAGCTCTTTGAAAAGATGAACAAAATAGATGATTAAAATAAATATACCAGGAGATCAGGAACATGGCGGACCTGAAGAGTGACAGCATTCTCTGGGGCTCTGACTCTGCTTGGGAAAAATCCACTGCATCAGCAATTTTCCAAGGTGCGTTCAGGGGAAACTATATTTGATTGTCTACTACTAGTTTGTGAAGCTTTTTAATAAGGTGCCGAGTCTTAGGAGTTTCGCGAGAAGGGAAAAAAAATTAAAAAAAAAAAGAAGCGGGGGGGGGGGGGATTTCCCCCTCCCGCCACGGGCACATAAGCCTGCCACTGCGGACAGCCTGCCAGAAAAAGTTCTGTCTGACCCCCCAGGATTACTGGTACAGCTCCTTGCTTGGTGCTTGCAGAACATTCCTACGAGTTTGGAAATAGCAAGTTTTTGGCTGTTCTACCAAGAACAGGAACAGTACCCTTCCGTCCCACGGTTCGCTGGACACATTCCCGACCGGCTCCAGGGACAGGAATACAAACAGCAGCCCCCGATCCAGCGGGTCTGTTTAGAAACATAGATTTCATCGCTAAACC
>PVKS010045571.1:0-13743 GCA_004027875.1 Aplodontia rufa
CCCAGATAAGATGTAATGCTTTATAATCTAATATCTTTTTTTAGAGTTATAAAGGGAAAGGGAAGGGAGGGATAAGGGAGGGTAATTGGGGGGGGCACTTCTGGAGATAATTGCAATATCCAAAATATTTACACATTTTATACACATTTTATATTATTTTGTTAAAATCATGTAAGGTTGTTCAAAAAATAAAAAAAAAGTAAAAAATAAAAAAAAATAAAATCCCCATATAAAAACATTAAAAAATACATGATGTAAATTCATTCCAAATTTGTATTTGATTGTAATACTGGAGATTGAATTCAGGGCTCATACAGTCAAGCAAATGATCTGCCACTGAATTATATCACCATCCCTGCTTCTTTTTAAGTCCACTTAATTGTCGTTTCTGCTCCTATGCCAAAGGTTCAATGGACTTTCCTTCTTGAAATTGTTTCCACTGAATTTATAATATTTTAAGTATTTTTTTATATTTTCCTAATAAACTTAAGGACCTAAAAAAATTGAGAATAGTTTTTGAAGAATCAGGAGAGAGAGAGAGAGAGAGAGAGAGAATCTATTTTATTTTATTCAGCTGGCTTTTGTTTCTCTGATGCTCAATTGTATATTGGTACTGGGGTTTGAACCCAGATACTTGTGTATGCCAGACAAGTGCTCCAACCACTGAGTCACTACTCCAGCCCCTCTCAAGGACTTTTAAAAGCTCAGACAAATGGTTTTCTCATTCTACATCCATTGAATGGCTCCCATATGTCCAGTGCTCCTTTGCATAGAGTTTTGAAGCAAGTCTCACCTTCAGCACTCTTAAAGACTGGAACAACTCAGAGGGCATGCTCTGGAAAGACGCCTGGCGGCAGCAGCACCCTCACCATAAACAAAACCAGCTCCTGCCTCTGCACAGCTCTCTCCGCATCCAGGAGCATAAGTAGCTTTAACCCTTTGGCCTGCACACTCCCTTGCTGCCTCCTCCCGGGGCAGAAACACTATGACCTTGGCAATGCCCAACCATTGTGTCCTCCTTCCTTGGAGAATCTCCCTGTGACTGCTATCGTGGTTGACAGACCACACACGTGGGCCTTCCTACCAGGCAAAGCCTGTGGGATTCCCTGGGCCAGGGACACCTGCTCCACCCCAGGGTTGCTGTGCAGCAGTTGAAGAGGTGGAAACAGGGAGGCCGGGCAGTGGGCAGCTCACTCAACCTTCTGGAACCCTGTAACGTCAGTGGTGGGAGGCGGGGCTGCACATATTATGGAGATCAAGGGCCCAGTGATGCTTCCGCGGGTGGCCACAGGAGACCCAGACATTATTAAGAACTCCCCAAAGTTAGGCAGTCTCCTGCGAAGGAGCTGATAGCTGCCCCCAGGCTCTGCGTCCCATCCCAGACTGTTGTCCTGCAACGGCTGAGCCATCCAGCAGCCTCACGTGGCTGTTTCTAACATGATCCCCACTCAGATGCAGTGCTTCTCTGACCACTGCATCTGCCTGCTTTTCCAGGCACACGCTCATTACATCCCATTTATTTAGTTAGGGGCATCCCAGGGCATGTGACTTGGCCTGTCGTCGAACTAGTTGGATATATGTGTCTCTGCAGGGGAAAAGTCGATGCAGATCTTTTCCTTGTGTTGAAGTCGGGTTACTTGCCTTGTGGTTGCTGGGAGTCATCCCTAGAGGGCTGTACATGTTAAATTCAGCTCCTTATCACACGTGCTTGGCCAACGCTTTCCCTGCTCGAAGGGGTTGTATTTCCCTTTCCTCACCTGTGTCTTCTGGACTGCAAAAGCGTTCCGTTTTCATCAAGGGAAGTTCGTAGGTTTTTCTTTTGTTGGTGCTCTTCGTTGGCATCTAGGAACTCTCGTGCAAGCCAGCAGACATCCAGCTGGGGTATCCACTGATGGCACTGGACTTCAGTGCATCTGCTGTCTGTGCCCAGACACGCCCCTTTTCTCCATCCCCGCCTCTACTTTGGGACTGGGCTTTTGTGTTTCCATCTCCTCTCTTATCTCTGCTGTCCACATGTTGTGAAGTATGCGTCTGACCTTATCAGAGCCGCGCCTGTGAGCCGCACTGCCCTTTGGTGTGGGGGAGGAGTGCTCTAAGCCCGCCCAGCATCTTTTTTCCTCCAGACCTCTGTGCCATCTCTGTTGCGCCTTTTGAATTTAGGTGTGTTGTAATCTGCACACACTGTTGTTTTCAAGTACAAATGGGCCATTATCTCTGAGCCTTATCGTGCACCCTCTCTTCTTCCTCTGCGCCTCCACACCCTGTCCTGTCTCCTTCCAGGCTCAGGACTCTCTGTATCTCTCCTGGGCCTACAGAACTCCCCGGTGACAGGCTTGTGGCTGCCTTGCACTGCTCCAGAGCTGCAGGCCTTTCGTACCTGCATTCACTGCTGGAGGAGTCCGTGGACCTTTTCACCCTTGTTCTCTTGTGAAAGTGTCTTCCTTTCCTGGCTTCATGAACCATTTCTCTCTTTATCATTGCATTTAAGCGTTTTGATTATGATGAGCTGTGTACTATTTTCTTCCTGTTTCTCATGCTAGGGTTTTGTTGAGCTTCTTGATCAACAGTTTTAAGCAAATTTAGAAAACATTTTTTGGTTATTATTTTTGCAGATATTTTATCTCTGTCCTGTCTTTGGAGACCCCAGTCACACTTCCATTCTGCAGTGGGAAGTCCCAGAGCTCACAGATGCTGTTTTTTCAAATCTGGGTTTCTTTGTGCTGATCAGTTGGTAGAGTGTCTATTTCTGTGTCCTCAAGGTCACAAATCTTTTCTTTTGCAATATGTGATTTTTTTAAAGAGAGAAGGACAGTGAGAGAGAGAGACAGAGAGACAGAGAGAATCAATTTCTATTGAGTTTCTCACATGGCTTTCGTTGCTCTAACACTGAATTGTGTATATGAGTGCTGGGTTTGAACCCATGTACTTGTGTATGCCAGGCAAGTGCAGTAACTGTTGAGCCACAGCTCCGGGCCCCACCATGTGATCTTTTAATCCCATCTAGGATATTTTTTATCTCAGAGATTTTGATGTAGCCCTTTTCACCTCTAGAAGTTTTGATTTTTCCATCTTTGTCTCTGCTTGCCATGGTGAATGCAGGAATACAAGCAGAACTCCTGCTTAAATGTCCTTGCCTGCTGATTCTAACACCTCTGTCAGTTCTGAGAAGCACAGCAGAGTTTTCTCCCTGTTACACACTGTTCCTTAGCACACCTGGCATTTTTTTTACTGGAGGCCGTTAGTTGTAAATGTCACTTTGTTGGGTGGTGGATATTTTTGTTTTCATAAATATTCTCCATCCATCTTTCTGGGGTACAGTTTAATTATTATTTTAAGAGAGAAGTATAGTGAGAGAGAATCAATTTTATTTAGTTTTTCTGTGGTTTTCATTGCTCCAACACTTTATTGTGTACCTGGTGCTGAGGTTTGAACCCCTGTCCTTGTGCATGCCAGGCAAATGCTGCAACCACTGAGCCACTACTCCAGCCTCCAGTTTAATTCTTTTGAAACCCTGATTTTGGGAGGGAGCCTTGGTCTCATGCAGAACTGGAACAGTGGTCTGATCAGTACTAATTATTTTCAGTGTGAGGTTTCTGCACTGGCTGGTGGGAAAGGGCTCATTCCTAACCCTGAATCTGCTCCAGGCACTGCTGCCTCCTAATCTGTTTGGCTACTTCTTTCCTTGGCCTTGATCAGTTCTTGGTGACAATGGGAAAGGCAGCCTCTGCAGGCACCTGTGTCCTCTACTGTGCCACCCTCCCCTCTCCAGCACATGGTTCTGCAGGATCAGTGGACGTGGTCCTCCTGGGCCATCAGTTCTGCTCACTAAGGGCATCCACCACACTGTGGTCCACTCGACTGTGCGGTAGCCTAGACACACCCCCAGGCAGCAAGCTGGGGCAATAAAAAGATCCCTGTCAGTCATATACAGAGCCCCAGAATTCAGTGTTCATTGTTGTACAGTGTCCAGTGATTTGGACGTCATCATTTCATTAGTTTTTTGGGTTTCGCAAGAAGGTGAATCTTGGCTGAAGCCAGAAGTCTTTCCCCCGCCCTTCTCTCATTCAGTTCAAGTAATTGCCACTTTATTTCTTCCCCTCCAATGCTTATACCTGCCATTCCTTTTCCTAGTGTTACCTCCACAGTGCAATAGCAATAATGCTAATTGGAGATTACCTTGTCTGATTGCCAATTCTAAAGTTTCTGAAGCTTAACTGAATTGATGGTCTGTGTAGAGTTGAGCCACTGTGTTCCTCTGGTTTCCTTCTGTCTCATCAGAGTCCACACATTGAATGGGAACATCATACTGCTTTTCATGGGGACAAAATGCTGGTGGCCATCTAGACAGACAAAAATCTCCTCCACCATCTGGGGGTAAACCCTGGCCTGTGTGAAAGGCAGTCCATCTCATGTATTAGACTCAGCTAAGGGGAAGCAACACATAATTTAGGGCAATCATAGATATGCATCTGGGAGGAGAGGGGAGGGGAAAGGTGGGAGAATGGAGAGGGAGGGAGAATAGGGAGGGATCTAGGGGATTTGATTTCAGAATATATGCGTATCATATTGTTACTTTATATGCATTGTTGATTATATAATAACTAAATTTCTTTCTTTTTTTTCCTCTAAGAGAGAAAGGACAGTGAGAGCGAGACAAAGGGAATCAATTTTTATTGAGTTTTTCACATGGCTTTCCTTGCTCCAACACTTAGTTGTATATGTGGGTTCTGGGATTTGAACTCATGTACTTGTGCATGCTGGGCAAGCGCTGAAACTGCCAAGCCACTGCTCCAGTCCCAACTAAATTTCTTAATTAAAAAAAAAAAAGACAAATCTCCTCCACCTTCAAAATACTTTCCTTGATGGGCCTCCAAGGAACCAATATCATGCAAGGCCCTGAAAGAGGATGGCCTCAAAAGAGTTGCTTTTACCCAGAACCCAACTCTCAGAAAGGTAAATGGGCCAGCCCTCCTCCCTCAGGTCCTAGAAAGAACACCCTTTCTGCATAGGGAATTTGATGGTGGCTGTGGTGCGAATTACCCTCACAGGTTGGAAGATGTGGGGTGGAGAGCATTCAGACCTTTTGGGAAAGATTAGGACAAACTGTTCAGAGGTGAGGGCCAAAGGTCTGTGCCATCTTTGTCCACCAAGGTGACCTTTCATCCAGATGAAGCTACACATAGCTATGCCCATATCTCAGGTCATCAGAGGCCTCCGGGTTAAGTGCTGATTTCAGATCAGCCTGGGACTAATCTAAGGAGTCACTGGCTCTTGCAGCTTCCTTAATCTCTATGAGATTAACACAATCTGCAGCTTGTAGCCAGATGGTCAATGGTCACAAGGCCACATTCTTAGATAAGAGGAGCCAGTTCAGGGCCACTGGTGCTGGGAGCCACCTGCTGGGAAATGTATGCTGTCCCAGGCTCCTGACCACAATTCATGCAGAATGCTTGCTCTCTTCAGCAGCCTGCCACCCATCAGGACTGGGCTGCACTATGCACCAGAGCCAGCTGCCACTGTTCAGAGCCTGGGTCTCTTCTGCTCTCTGTGTTATTTATAACATGATGTGATCATCTCTGGTCCTTGGCATGATTATCATGTTTTAACATTTTTGCAAGCCTCCAGATTATATATCATGTTGCTAAAATGCCCCTCTTCTTCGCACCCCACCCAGGTCTCCTTATCGCACTAGTCTCTTCTCAATACACTGTGGACACTGAAACCAGACAGCAATGAGAATAGCTGCCTCCCCAGACCATGAGCCCATGTGTACATGAACTTGTTCTCAGTTCTGCCTCCACTTGAGTCACAAGGAGAGGCCCTTCAGGATGGAGGTTGAGGCCCTGCAGGATGGAAGTCACAGGTCTCAGCAGCTTCGTGGTCCCCTTGCCTCCCCTCCTTGCTGCCCTGGTCACAGTGACCATTTGCCTTCTTGCTCTCCTGCGTGTACTCTTCTCCTGCCTACCTTGACATTCCCCTTTGCTCAGACTGGCAAGTCCGGCTCCTCCTTCAAGGTAAGGCCTAAGGATCATGTCTCTGGGATGTACCCTGGGTTTCTCCCATGTCCTTCCTTCAAGCAGGTCATAGGTCTTTACCTCCATGCCTGTGGGTTCCTGGGTGTATCTCTTCTTCAGCATGGGACACTGCATTTGGAGAAGCCGACCTGATCTCCTGACTTCCCTATGAAGCTCAGAACACCTACCCTCAGAAACTCTACCGCTGCCTCTTCCTGTGCCCAGAACCCAAAATTCCACAGGTCAGGACTGTAGAGATTGTGTCTAGATTGAGGACATGTTCTCAAAGAACAGTTATTCTAAGAGGTTGTAACCAAAAATCTTCAGGATGGTGAGGAGTCAGGGACACCTGCATTGGGTGCATGGTTTCAGAGAACTTTGGCCCAGGCTTTCATCAGAGTCCCAGCCTCAACCTCCCCAACCCTGGAGAGGCCTGGGCCATCCAGTGTTGATGGATGAGGAAATGAAAGCTCACTCAGTGATTCACCCCATGTACACAGTGAGGAAGGAAAGGGGGTGGAGAGAACTTGGGGACCACGATTCCCCACCCTCTGCACCTGCATGGAATCTAGAGAGTTCTCCAAAGTGGTCCACCCAGTTTTCCACCAGGCTGGACATTCATTCCTGGGCACTTGACACAGCTCCCGAGGCAGCTGGTGTTTGGGGGACACAGTGAACTTTCAGCTCCTGTAGCTACTTTTTTTTTCTAGAATGTTTCTTCCCAATCCCAAATAATGTGTTTACAATCTTCCTTTCCTCTTTCCCTGGTTCCTCCCCTTACTCCTTATTGTCCTTAGCAGATATTACAAACAAGGACCACAAGATGTCTTTGGCAGTGTTCTGGTGCCTACCTGGGCACACATCGGCCACCTCCATTGTCACCTGCCCCAGTAGGTGACACTGTCCTCCTCCAGGGGCACTGAACAGCTACTAGCTTCCCACAAGACACCAAGCAGTTCCCCAGAAGCCTCTGTGGGTGAGTGAGGGCCCCTGCGTCCTCCTGGCTGGCAAAGTCTACCTGCCACCTCCCTGTGGCCCTCCCCTGCCCTCCAGCCTCTGTTCCTGTCCCTGGCTGGAATTCTTCTCACTCTGTTGTTACTCAGTTCACGAGATACTCATGAAACAGCCGATAACTTCTCGCTTGTTTCATTTGTGTTCACTTAAAACACTGAGAACATTCTGCCCAAGGGATTAGCCATGGACTCACTGTTTCCTGCAGAGTCCCCCAGGCTGATCTACCAGCCAGGTGACTCCACTATGATTTACCGCATGCAGCAAATGTTCCATGTGTGCATGTGTGTGTGCATGCATGCGTGTGTGTGTGTGTGTGTGCGTGGTGAGTGACTCCGCCGTACTCAGAGCCACAGGTATTGTTTAAAGTGTGTTTTCCCTAAGGTGAGTGCTGGGGAGTGGGCTGATTAATAGAAAAGAGGGAGATTGCTCAGAAAAGGGGCCTTGAAGGTGAGATTCCTAACTATTGGCTGCATCTGTAAGATGCAGGGGAAATCCCCCATCTTCTGTTTCTAACGCGTTAAAGGCATTTTAGACAATTGTTTATGTCCAACAACTACACAGCAGCAAAACTAGAGAACAGGCAAAAGTGGTAGAACACACTGTCACTCATAAATCAAGAAAGAAAAGAATAGCATCGCCAATGTGAGGCATGCTTGGTTCCTGGCGGGGACACAGAAAATTCCCATGGGACAATCCCAGTGTTGCAGATTTTGTAGGGCAATGTTTATTGTCTTTTATTCCTCTTCTTCTCCTTCTGCTTCTAAATGTAATTTCCAAGCTACTAATAAAATTACTGTGAAAATACTAGGATTTACTTGATTTGAACTCCTTTTGGCAATGAACATGTATGCCATATGCAATTTAATGGGTTAAAAGAAGTTTTCATTCTAATCTAGCAAACACCATTGCCACCCCTGAGCATTTCCCAGCACCATCCCCACCAAATCCCAGAGGTGAGGCTGACTCCAGACACCTGTTGCAGGCACTTTTGACCAAGTACTGCCACTCGTGGCCATGAGTGTAATAACACCTCAGGTTATGCCTCCTCAAGGAATTGAAAGGGCCCCAGTGAGTCAGGTTGCCTGGTGTGGGCAGGCAAAGGAAGCTATCACCACACCTCTGAAGGTGGGAGGAGAAGGAAGGAGGCAGCGAGGGGATTATCAGTACAAGGGGGAATACCCACCACCCTAGAAGCCTAGCTATGCAGAGGCAGAGAAACTTAGAAATGTCAACAATTATTATACATGTATATGTTCATTTCAACTGTAGTATGGTGAGATTATGGAGAAGACATGAGCTTGGGGAATAAAGAGGGGTAGATCTTGGTTTAGGATCAGCCTTAACTTACTGTCTCACTATGTCAATATCCATGTATGCATGAATATGTAACAACGATTCCTTCCAATATGTAAGACTATGTTGAACTAATAAAATAAATAATAAATATAAAAAAAAAAGAAGAAGTTCTTTCAGTTCGAGCTATGGCTGCAATCCCATCATCAAGGCTGGTCCAAGGGCACCTCCCCTACAAGACCACCCTCTCTTACTTTTGGTCTGCACTGTGCCTCTGGTCTGCGGGTTCTCCCAGAGTATGCACCCCTGGAGGTCAGAGACCTCCTTTCATGCTTTCCTTTATGCCTTGGAGCCTGGCCCAGGGTCTGGTGGTTTTAGGTACACACTATATGTCACACACACACACACACACACACACACGTTGTGCACACAGGTGGTACATAGTTTGTGGAATAGGAATAAATTCAAGGCAGAGTGAATCTCCATCACTTGTAAACTGATAAGAATTTCTTATCGGATCATTTTGTAAATGTGGTGTGTGCTCTGATGTTCTGTCTGAATACTCCACCAGGAAGAAAAACTTCTTTCCCAGTGGCTGGAAATGTCCCGAAGAAGGCCTACAGTCTGGATTTCTTAAGGAGCTATGCCAGTTGGAGACTTGGCCTCCCCCAAGGCCATGGGTCCTCCTGTGAGCTGAGCAGGGTGGGAGCACAAGGGCTGTGGGCATGGACGACCTTTCTCTCCTGAGGTGCTGTGAGGTGACTGAGGACTGCCTGTGTATTCCCGTGTCTCCCTACCATGTCCTGAGTGCTTGGGCCAATATTTGCACTCGCAGAAGCACGCCACCACATTCCAGGACACGCCTCTGCATCCCTCTCTTTCTGTTCTGAGCAGGCTAGTTCAACTGGGTGTTACAGTTTAATTTGATCTGTGTTTGGAGCTGTTTACTTCCTCTGAGTGGCCTGCCTTTCTTCCCCTAAACCCTCCACTGTGAGACACTGCATCTGAGACAGCTGAGTCACCTTCAAGGTGTTTTCACAAATACTGTCCACCCTCACTCCTCAGATGGTAGTGTGGAGTCTTTAGGCAAACTTTCTGGAAAGGGCCTGAAGTGACACCATGAAGCTCAGACACTAGAGAGGTTTTCTCATGAAGCAGGATTTATTAAATGCTGCAGCATTTGGACCAGGGCATAACACTGCCCTCCCAGCCCTATGGAGCAGGAAAACCAGCAATTTATACCCTCAGCAGGCTGTAATTGATTACGTATGGAGAGTACAAAGATCAGGAGCACATACGTCTACAAGACAGTGTTCAAGTGCTCCCCAAGGAAGGGCAAGAAAGGCCAGGGTTAAAGGGTCTCCACACAGGCTCTCACTCTGTCAGGTGGGAAACTCAAACAAAAAGATTCCTTAGCCGTTAACCAGGAAACCTAATGTGTGGAGTGCAGCTGCTCAGAAGAAGGAAGCCTCCTGTAAGGGAGGGAGTTTTTTCATTATGTTTGGAGAGTTCCCCTACATTATATATTTTGGGGGGCCCTCCTACCACAGGCCAGATGGTAAACCTTGCAGACTCTTTGGCCTGTGTCACAGCTGGTCCACCATACTGCAGTGAGAGCTGCCACCAACCACACCGGAGTGAGAGGAGAGCAGGCTCCAGGAATCTCTACCCATCAGCCCTCTGAGTCTGTGGGCTCCATATCTGCCAGTTCAACCAGGTGCAGCTTGGAAGTTGCACCTGTACTGAGCATATGCAGACTTTTTGTTCTTTAAACAGTGAGAACAATTTACATAGCATCTTATCCTGGCAGGTATTGAGAAGTGTGCAAATGATATAAAGTCCCTGGAGGGGACATGCCTAGGTTTGGCAGACCCAGATTCTGACAATGAGACTACTGCTTAGATCCACATGTGCTGGACAGTCCTGCTGATGTGAGAGCAGCTTGTGGGGTGGGCAGATAGAGCAGTGGTGGAGAAGGAGATGGTTGGGATGTGGACCATTCCAGGGGGATTGCAGATGGATTGGAAGGGAAGGATGGATACGGCAAAATCCAGAGGCCTACACACATGCACTGAGCAACCAAGTCGTAGCCGTGGTGGGAAAGTGTGGAAAACCAAGGGTCTCCTGCAGGGATGGGGCACCTCCTTCTGCAATCACTGCTCAGCCGTTCACTCTGCTCATTCTGGCTTCTCTTACATCCTGTCAGTTTCTGATAGAAGAATTGCATCAGTTAGCACACATTTGGCTTCTAGTAAGAGAAACCAAGGTTTCAATGAGTCAGAGATTGCTCCAAGAACCCACCAAGAACCCACCAAGGTCAAGGACCCTTCTGTCTTTCTGTTCCCCCATCCTTGACATGTGGCTTCCTCCTCATGGTGCAAGATGACTGCCATGTCTCCAGGTATTGGGACAAACTTCTCCACAGATAATTCCTAGCTTTGCATGGCCCAGACTTTCTGAACGAAGGAAATGTTTGCATTTCCAAATCCTTGGAAACTGGAGAAAGCATCTCCCTAAAGACAGAGACCTCCTGAGAGATCTGGAGAGTTGAGTCTTTCTTGTTCTTCCTCTGAAGACATCTTACCTTCCCAGAAAATCATCATAGCCAAGCCTTTCCCCTCTCTCCCCTGATATTTGTTTCATGAGTAACCTCTCTCTGGAAGAAAGAAGAAAGAGATGTACCAGCAGCCTATGAAACTTTGAATTTCAGAATAAATTTTATTAGTTCTGCTTCGGTGGAAAATTAATTGTTTGCATGAACAGTGCCTTTGAGCTTGGACAGAGGCTTTAGCACACAAAGCAATGCTGGGCATGGGCAGAAGAAAAAGGACAGATTGAAATACCAGCCCCAGCCCTTGAGGCACCTCCTTCCAACACAGCCCTACTCAGAGGGTGGACAATCAGCCCTCAGGGAAACAGCTGCAGGACCTCCTAAATGTACCCTGCCGCTCTCTCCAGTCCTCAAGTAAAACTAGACATTTGAGGGCAAACCGGCATTTCCCAACCTGCTCTCATTCTGCACCTCTTACTGGGTTTCCAGGTAGATTCAGCAGTGGGAGGGTTTATTTGGAGCAATCAGACAGAGGATGTACTTAATAACACAAGAAATATTGTCAAGGGACCCCTTGTGCCACTCTTCTCATGGCCTTGGAAGCAACTTCTGAGTGTGTATATTGATGAGTTGAATCACCTTTGGCTGCTTTGTGCTCCCAGGGGGAGCAGCACACCCCTACCTTCCTAACTTGTCCACTTTTCTATCTGGGCACCTCCCAAGAGGACACCATGCATTCGCTCCCAACCAATCAGGGTTTGGGGTTCTGTATGTGTGTGTTTGTCCCAGGGATTGAACCCAGGTATGCTTAACCAGTGAGCCACATCGCCAGCCCTTTTAATTTTTTTTTAATTTTTAGACAGGTCTTTCTGAGTTGCCTAGGGTCTCCCTAATTGCTGATGCTGGCTTTGAACTTGCAATCCTTCTGCCTCAGTCTCCTGAGCCACTGGGATTACAGGCATGCACCACCATGCCTGGCAGTTTCTGTCATTTTTTAAAAATGTTTTAATTACGATTTATGCAGCATACAATCTGCCCCTTTAAAGTGTACAATCCTATAGTTTTTAGTAAACTTACAATTTGTGCAATCATCATCTCTAATTTCAGAACATTTCATAATGCCCAAGGACACCTGGGCCCATGAGCAGGGGCTTCCTCCTGTTCTCTCACCAGCCCTGGCAGCCCTGTGTCTACCCATAGTCTCCAGAGTGTGAACAATGCTATAGTTTGTTTGTAATGTGTTTATGAATGCATATTTTAATTCTCTTGGCTAGGTTCCCAGGAATACTCTAAATTTAACATTGTAAGGGATTGCAGGACCATTTTCCAAGGTGGCTACACTGGCTTATATCCATACCAGTAAAGGCTGAGAGTTCCAGTTCTGCACAATCCTGACCACACTTGCTCTCTGCCTTTCTGCCTCTAGCCATCCCAGGAGCTGCACAGTGCTAAGTCATCACGGTTTGGCTTTTCACTTGTCCAGTACCTAAAGAGTTTGAACATCTTTTTATGCATTTGTTGGCCATTTGTATGTCTTTAGAGAGATAACTATTTAAATCCTTTGCCCTTTTTAAAAACTAGTTTGTCTTTAAAAAATAAATAAAATTATTGAATTGTCAGCACTTTTATTGTATTCTAGATACTAGACTTTTTTTTTTGGTACTGGCTCATTTAACACTGAGTCACATCCCCAGCCCTTTTCTATTTTTTTTTATTGAGACTGAGTCTCACTAAGTACCTCAGGGACTTTCCAAATTGCTGAGGCTGGCTTTGAACTTGCAGTCCTCCTGCCTCAGCCTCCCCAGCAACTGGGGTTACAAATGTGTGCCACCACACCCATATGGACTTTTAATCAGATGTATGATTTACAAATATTTTCTCTCACCATATAAGCTGTCTCCTCATTTTTCTTAAGTCCTTTGAGAGGCTGGAGCAGTGGTTCAGCATTAGAGCACTTGCCTGGCATGCATGAGGACTTCAGTTCAAACCTCAGCACCACATATACAACTAAGTGTCAGAGAAACAAAGACCAGATGAAAATAAATAAAATAGAAACTCTTTTTTTTTTTTAAAGAGTCCTTGGATGAATGGAAGTATTTTTGTTTTTGTTTTTTGTTTTATTTAAGAGAGAGGAACAGGGGATGGAGCGGTGGCACAGCGGTTTCAGTGCTTGCCTGGCAAGCACGAGGACCTGGGTTCAAACCCCAGCACCACGTACACAACTGAGTGTTGGAGCAACTAAGGCCATGCGAAAAAACTAAAGTTGTTTCTCTCTTTCTCTGTCTCTCTCACTGTCCCTCTTTTTAAAAAAAAAGAGAGAAAGGGACAGTAAGAGAGAGAGAGAGAGAAAAGCAGTTTTTATTTAGTTTTTCATGTGATTTTCATTCCTCTGACACTTTGTTGTGTATGTGGTGCTGGGGTTTGACCTCAAGTACTGGCACACATGAAGCAAGCGCCATAACCACCGAGCCACTCCTCCAGCCCTGATGCGTGGAAGTTTTAATGTGATGAACTTTAGTTTATTTGCTTTCTCTTTTGTTGTATATTTTTGGTGTTACATTTAAGAAACTGTTGCCCAGGGGCTGGAGCAGTGGCTCACCAGTTACAGAGCTTACCTAGCATGCACAAGGATATGGGTTCAAAACCCAGCACCACATACACAACAAAGTGTAGGAGCATGAAGGCCACATGAAAAACTAAATAAAATTGATTCTCTCTCACTGTTCCTCTCTCTCTTAAAAAAAAGAGAAAAAGAAAAGAAAAAGAAACTGTTGCCTGTCTGAGACCACCATATGATCCTGCTATTCCACTCCTGGGTCTCTTTCCAGGGGATTTAGAATCAGCACATTATAGTGACACAGCAATATCTAT
>PVKS010045572.1:0-13730 GCA_004027875.1 Aplodontia rufa
GGTACAGCCCCTCTGGAAAGCAGTATGGAGAATCCTTAAGAAATTAGGGATGAGTCCACCATACGACCCTGCTATTCCACTCCTGGGTATCTTTCCAGGGGACTTAGAATCAGCACATTACAGTGACACAGCAATATCGATGTTCATAGCAGCACAATTTACTATTGCTAGGCTATGGAAACAACCCCGGTGTCCCTCATAGGAAGAATGGATCCAAAAACTGTGGTACATTTACACCATGGAATATTACACAGCAATTAGAAACAATGACATTGCAGCCTTCGAATGTAAATGGATGGTTATGGAAGAGATCATGATGAATAAAATCAGCTTAAGCCAGAGATCTAAGGGTCGATTGTCTCCACTCATCTGTGGAGGTGGGGTCTAGACCCTGGACAATGAGAAAGTTGGTCTAGAAACATGAGTCAAATTCAGATAAGATGTAATGCTTTACAATCTAATACTATTTTTAGAATTATAATGGGAAGGGGAAGGGAGGGATAAGGGAGGGTAATTGGGGGGGGCACTCCTGGGGATAATTGCAATATCCAGAATATATACACATTTTATACACATTTTATATTGTTTTGTTAAAATCTTGTAAGGTTGCTCAAAAATAAAAAAAATTATAAAAAATAAAAAATAAAAAAATAAAAATGTATACTATTCAATGCCCATGTAGACTAAAATTCAATTGCTATGCATATATTATTATATAATATTACATTATATGTTATGAAAGAATTTCTGTTTTTTAAGCAATTATGATCATACACAAAATAATTCATCTCAGTTCTTTAGGCCATTAATCCCTCTGCCCTTAACACTGCTTTCTTCCTTTCTAGTGAGTCTGACTGCATGGTATCATTGTATATAGTCTTTTTATTATTAAGAAATTTATTTGTTGAGCAATCAAACATACTTCCAATGAAACAGTATTATATATATATATATATATACTGAAAATTAGATTTACCCCTAGAGCGCCCCCCAATTACCCACCATTATCCCTTTCCCTCTCCTCCTTCCTTCCCAATGCATTTCTACTAATGCCATAAGTTGTATGTCACTACGCCTTCCTTTTTACATGAGAGTTGACCACCTCTTTTGACCAACATGATTGGTTACCCGTCTCACACAGATCATTCACAGAACTCCCAGCAAGCCCATAGTTCATCTTTGATCTATTCTTTCTCCCACTCTTTACAAAGATATATTTTCCTGTACTTTTCTCAGATACTATCCGTATTCATACTTTTCACCATTACCATGAAATACATCCTCACTGAAAACAGATATTTTAGAAGAAGCTGGCAATTTAATATTTCAATGATTTCAAATTCCAAAAATAAGCTTAAAACTAACAGGTTTCTGAAACTATACTCACCATTGTTCCACAAAGGACACACAATCATATGATTTTAAAACAAAGTATTTCTATCACTACATTGAAGTAAAAATATTCTAAGTAAAAGAAATTTTGTTAGAAGGGCAGTTTTTCTCTTTTGTGCCAATTTAGTGTTTTCTAGTCAATTCAATAATTTCTATCATAGCTTTAAAAGTTTATAATCTAAAAAGGTGAAAGGACTTTCTGAGGCTCTCTCTTTGTTTCCACGTAACTTATCCATATGTTAGTGTGTTAGTGGGCGATATTTCCCACCCACTTATCGTTCAATACTTTGAAAGGGTTCTTAACTCCATTGTGTACATTTTCTCACTTTCCATTCACTCTATTCCTGTCTGGCCTTGGTTTCCATCTGCTGGGATTATCTCTCTGTGATGAACTTCCAGCAAAACCATACCTAGCATTGCTGTCAATAACAATAAACATCAGTTCTTCTTTCACTAAGCCTTTTATAAACACTTAACACTTGTTCATATCAATGTCTTTTCTAGAATTTTTCCTTATTTTGGGATGTTTTACTTCACTCTTTTTTCTGTACCTTGTTTTCCTCATTGAAATGCTTTATTAACTACCCTAGGTGCTGTTGTCTTTTCATGTTACGTTGTGTCCCATGGGAATACTTCCACACACAAGTATTCAATTACCCCTTATCTACAGAAAGATTTCCAACAGGATTCCTGTAACCAGGTAACTACTGAACTTCACATCCCTGTGTTTCTGGAGATGATCTCATTTGCAGTTATACAAAAACATTTTGTACAGCACACAACCAAAGCTATGCTTATAATGCATCCATAAATATTGTCAATTTCTGGTATGTTCTTTTCCATTGCTGGCTGGGGCTAATATCTACCTTACTATCAAAACCAACAAACTAGGCATCTCCTGTACTCATGAACATGAAACAACTATTCCCTTCAATATGTAAGACTATGATGAGCAAATTACAAAAAACGGAAAACATCACCAGCAAACTAGGAATCAGCCAAGACACTTGCTTTCATTTTTCCAAAGTATTTAGCTTTTCACCAGGTACCCTACAATCTGAGTTCTCAAATCTTTCTTACAATATCTGTTTCTTCAGAGGAAACTGCACTGAATCTGGCAACATGCCTTTTATATTGTAACTTATCTCACCACCGTACCCAGTTTTCACCAGTTACTATTTGAATTACTTGGGAAGTTTCTAGGTTGATGGTCATCTTTCATCTGATGCTCCCTGCTCTCAGCATCTAACTCTGCTCATCACCATTGCATATGCCACACCAAGAAAATAGCCAACTGAGAGTTATTTTTTTCTACATTGCATTTGACCCTGTCGTTCTGCTGAAATAATGTTGTTGACAAAAATGTGATCTCTGAGAACATCATATATGAAATCAGTCATTATAGGGTTTTTTGGCAGAATTTAACATGTATAGCTACACACTTATTATAATCCATCACTTCACTTGATTTTTGTCATGTACAAAAAATTGTTTTGGAAGAGTGTATGATGTACAAATTAGATGCTGCTGACCTATTAAGTATATTCCAAGAACCTTTACTATTTCCTCATGCAGGGTCTATTAATTTGGCAAACACTATGAGGGCTGTAAGAAATAGAGATTAAACATAGCAAGTGATAATTGTGTACTTTAATATTACAATTGGTACTACATATTTCCTTAATCCAGTAGAAATCAAATGAATTTGGCTGAGAGAATTTCAGTATTTCTATGAGTAGACCTTCAAATCAAAATTTAGGAAAATTCTATTATACATTTGAGTGATATCTTTGGTAGAGCCTCAAGCTATCAGTCACAAAGAATTACATTTGTGTCAGACAAATAATAAACAATATGATGAAAGTATTTCAGTTCATATATTCTGATAACATTTCAATTTAGAAAAAAGACACTAGCCCATTAGTGATCTAGTTTTAGAATCTAATATAGGTAAGCAAATATTGGGTGTTCATGTAATAATTGATATGCAGTCTTTGTTTCAATTTTTTTTAGTTTGGAATCTACTGATCAAACTAGACAAATCAAACTCACAGCAGCAAATTGGAAAAGAAATATAATGGTGGACATTATTTTTCAGTATTTCTCTAAGTCAAATAATAAAGCCATGCCAACCAAATACAAAATCTTTGTTGAAGCTGATTATGTTGCACATTATAAAATGCCCTAATAGTACCAATACATTAGAAGCACCTTTCTTATCATTCAGTGACAAAAAAATATTTTGTTTTCACAATTAAATAGAATAAATGTCTAAGAATTTAGCCAGAAGCTGAAATTTTAATTAGTTACTAAGGTGTTCAGGTTAATGTAAATCAGATTTGCCTTTTCAAGCTCAAGAATCCAGATTAATAGTGGCATTAACATTGCCATTACATCTTGAATAAATACTAATTTGCTAGCACTTGCAAGAACATAACCAGGGGGAAATTTTTTTTTATGTTAACAGAATAATTTTGTTACATATCAAGATCTTTCTTTGTTTTCTGATACTCAGAGTTGCATCTTTTCAAAGCTGATATTTAAATGTTGATTATCAAATTATATTTTTAGAATTGTTGCATATTCTCTGTAATTTTTATTTCCTTTTTTGGTGACTGAAAGTAAGTTTCTTAATAATGCTCCTAAAAATGGTCATGACTGCTCACAAATGAAAATGTATTGTAATTTTCTGAATAGAGAAAGCAATCTCCATCCTACAATACCAAATTAAATTTTTAATATATCTACCTCATGGATGTATGCAAGTATAACCTAAATTTTAAAAACAATGAAGTTTTTAGAGGCCTGAAAAGACTTTTTTTCAGCTTCATTTTTCTCCTTAACCCCTCTCATTTACCTTTCATACTCTGGAACTTTAAATTCAAAGAAATTCCATTTCTAATTAATCATGAAGTAGTATAAGTACAGTGTTTCACCAGTGTGACAAAGGAGGGTATCTATATTCAAGTATTTACCAACTTCCCCAAGAAGACAGATTTGTCATTGAAAATGATAGCTTTTCAGAGTTAACACATAATAGCTAAGATTATTGGTTGCAGAAACAGAACAACTAAATTTAATTAATAATTATTTTGAAGATAACCTGAGCTAATACTAATAAGTGTTTAAATAGCACTTAGACAAAGTAGCAGGTAACAAAATCAACATACAAAATCAATAGTTCTCCTATGTACGAACAGCAAATCTGTTAAGAAATAAATCAGGAAAACAATTCCATTCACAACAGCCTCAAAACAAATAAAAGGCAAACCTAGGAATAAATCTATTCAGGGAGGTAAAAGACCTGAACAATGAAAATTATAGAACATTGAAGAAAGAAGTAGAAGAAAACTTCAGAGGATGGAAAGATCTTCCATATTCATGGATAGACAGTATTGTTAAAATGATCATACTAACACGCACAGTGTCCATGCTTGTAACCCCAGCAACTTGGTAGGCTGAGGCAGGAGGATTGCAAGTTCAAAGCCACTTTCAGCAACTTAGGGAGGTTTTACACATCTTAGTGAGACTGCGTCTCAAAATAAAACACAAAAATGACTGGGGATATTGCTCAGTGTTTAGGTGCCCCTGGGTTCAATCCCTAGCACACAGACATACACACACACACACACACACACACACGAAATGAAAAATGGTCTTATCACCAAAAGCAAAACACAGATCCAATGCAATCCTCATCAAAAAGCCAATGACATTCTTCATAGAACAAAAAAAAGACAGTCCTAAAAATCATTTGGAAGAATAAAAGACCCAGAATAGCCAAAGCAATTATAAGCCAAAAAAACAGTGCTGGATGTTAGGTTGATTTCAGGCAGATGGGGGCAGGGAATCAGGCAGCCAATCAGACACTGGCAGACAAGAACCAATGGTGTCTGGCAGTAAATCGATGATAGATGAAATCCCCAGCCAATCCATGAAGGACAAGGCCCCCAAACTTCCTCTGGCCTCCCAAGACTATAAAATTGCTGCCCAGACCAGGCTGCATGCCACTTCGCCAGCTTGCTCTCACTCTGGCAGACTGGTGAACATGGTCCCCAAGCCACCAATCCTAATAAAAAGGTTTTTGCTCAATACCAATAAAAATGTTTTTTTCTCAGCAGCTCTTAGGTCTGACCCCCATTTTTGAAACACCTGTGTTCTGATTTTTACACAGGAGGCATCACAATACCTAACTTCAAAGTAAACTACAGAGCTATAGTTACAAAACTGTGTGGTACTGACATAATAACAGACACATGGACCAATTGTACAAAATAGAAGTACAGAGACAAACCCACTCATTTACAATCATCTGATCTTTGACAAAGGTGCCAAAAACATTCACTGGAGAAAAGAAAGTCTTTTGACAAATGGTGTTGGGGCAACTGGTTATCCATATGGAGAATTAAACTAGGGTGTTACTTCTTACCCTTCACAAAAATCAACCCAAAATTAATTGAAGACCCTGAAATTAGAGCAGAAACTATGCAACTTCTAGATGAAAATGTAGGGTCAACACTCCAGCTTTAGGTACAGGAAAGGACTTTCTCAGAGTGACCCCTACATCTCAGGTAATAATAGTAAGAGTTAATAAATGGGACAGTATCAAATTAAAAAGATTCTGCACAGAAAAGAAATAGGAACATGAAGGAAGAACCCTTAGAAGGGTATAAAATCTTTGCTATCTACTCTTCTGATAAATAAATAATATCTAGGATATATAAAGAGCTCAAAAACTTTACTCCAGTACATCAAATAACCCATTCAATAAATGGGCAAATGAACTAAATGGACTCTTCTCAAAAGAAGAAATACAGAGAAATGCAAATGGCAAACAATTACATGAAAGATATTCAACATCATTAGCAAGTAGATAAATGCAAATCAAAACTACACTGAGATTTCATCTCACACCAATCCAAATGGCAGATATCAAGAACATAAATAATAATAAATGCTGGAGAGGATGTGGAGAAAAAGGAACACTTTTACATTCATGGTGGAACTGTAAATTAGTACAATCACTATGGAAATCAGTATGGAGTCTTCTGAAAAGATTAGGCATGGAATCATCAAATGCTCTAACTGTACTGCTTCTCAACTGTTACCCTGAAGAACTAAAGTCACCTTACTACAGTGATAATACATGCATACCTGTATTTATAGTAGCACAATTCACAACAGCCAAACTATGGAACCAGCCTAGGTGCCCATTAATGGATGAATGGATAAAGAAAATGTGGTATATATACATAATGAAGTTTTATTCAGCCATAAAGAATAATGAAATGGCATTTGCAGGAAAATGCATGAAAGTAGAGACCATATGTTAAGTGAAATAAGTTAAACACAGGAGGTTAAAGTTGTGTATTTTTTCTCATATGCAGAAGCTAGAGAGAAGAAAAAAATTTTAAATACAAAAGGTTTGGGCTGATCTTCTTAAAATCAAAGGAAGATCAGTAGAGGAAATGGACTAATGGGTAGGAGGCAGGGAAGAAGGGGAAAGTGCTAGGTAACGATATTGGACAAATTATGCTATATATTATGTGGATGTATGAATATATAATAAAAATCCCATCAATATGTACAATTATACTGCACCAATAAAAAATGTGGAAAAATAATGCCTTGTACATATCAAGTGTTGATGTGTGATTTATCATACCAATTGCTTGGGAATAAAATGTAGGCTATTTCAGTTATGCCTCCATAAGGTAATGATCTTTTAAGAGCCCATACCCAATTATCACAAATACATTTTTTATTTTTAAAGTGACTATAGGTTCTTAATATTGAATGTTAATTTAATGATTAATGTTGAAAAATGCAGCTAATTTAGCAGAAGTACCTACATGGGCATTCCTTCCCCCAAAGATTATGAGTAAGATAATAAAGATATAAAAGCATTACGGTCTTCTTATTTGAGCTTGCTAATGTTAAAATATCTATGTATAGGGGGAATGGAGATTTGTAGGTCTTTGTATATTACACGAGGATTTCTTTATCTTTGAAGGAAACATATTTGGGAGAGGGGCAGGAAGGGATCAGCAACAGAGTGACAAGCTGAGGGAAGAATAAGGTAAAGGAACACTGAAAGAGAAGGACTCCAGGTGGACTCCCAGAAGATTTCCTTTGTGTCAAAATAGTATTTATTATGATATAAAGTATGTTTCTTAATCATCTCAAGGTTTTGTAGTGAACTGGGGTTGCACTGACCAAAAATAAGTACTTGTAAGATGTTGAAACATGAATATATGTGAAATAAAACATAATCTTTTCTTATAAATTCTTCTTATAATGACTATGGTATTGCTCCACAAATACTGGTGTATGTATTTTTTAGGAAAGGAAGAGACACCATAGAATAGAAGAGTCATAGTCCACTATAATCAGACGTGCAAATGGGGGCAGTGGCTCCTTGATTGAACTTGGAGGTGACAGAGTCAGAGTCAGGGATTCTCTAGGAGTCTGTTGAACATATGCAGGAGAGAGATAGTACTGGTCACAATAGCTAGTCCTAGTGTGGATGTATTTTATAGATAATGCTAATTGAATTTCTTCTTGTTGTGTTCATTACATTGTACAAGAGCAATTGAGGAGTTTAGGGAAAATTCAAGTTTCTGGAATTATCCCAACAGAAGGATAAAGTTCTTAGCAAGTATGTTTTACAGGTTCATTTTGGAAAATATGAAACACTGCAATAAAAACTTATTTGAAAGGAGTGACTGAAGTTTGAAAATGGTAAATTGAGTTCACATTGAGATGCTAATTTGAGGTGGTATACTGGATATTTAAGTAAAAACCTGAAGTACTAGTTAGATATAGGAGTCTGAAGTAAAAACTAAAGGTCTGGACTGATGATATATTTTTGTGATCCTCAACATTTAAGTGATACTTAGACCATGGGATAAAGTTTAGTAACCAACAGACTGAATATGATAAGGAACAAAATTGTCCTAAATTAAACTATGGGACATTTGGATATATGATGATGAACTTTTGAATGAAAGAAGAAGGGACTATAAGTAGGAGATGTTTAAGAGGAAGTAGAAGGCATGTTTCTCTGCAATAAAGTAAAGGGACAGTTTCTGGAGTGATTATTAAATTAAACAAGAATCAAATTAAAAGTTTACATTAGATTTGCCAAGTGAAGGCTATTTGTAACATTGGCAAAGATTGTTTTCTTTTTGGAGCATTGGAATGAAATCGACTCAATGATAATGGAAATTAATAAATCAGAACGGTGTTCTTATCTGTAAGATACAGGAATAGTCACTACGTCACAGAATTTTGTAAGAATTAATGTAAATAATCTCCACAAATTGTGAAGCACAGTACCAGTTACATAGTGAATATTTCTTAAATTAAGTTTAAATGTTTATTAAAATTGCTTTAAATAAAGGATATATATATATATATACAAAGATTAAAGAAGGAAAATTAAATACATGTCATAATATCTTATTTTTTTAAACTTTAAATTTCAAAAAAGTGGGAATTTGTAATTAATGAAATTTGCAGTAGTTTAAAATAGAGTAATCAAATTTTAAATGTTATGCTAGAATACCTTTGATAAAAGAACAGAGATTGAATCTATTTTTTGCCTTTTTCATAGTTGCATATACTTTCAAATCAGGTATACTTGGTATACAAATTATATTTTGGATAGGTGCAGTTTTGTCTGGAGAAAGATAGAATTGGAAATTGTTTCTAATGTAGGTATCATTAGTGTAAACCGGTTTATCTGAATCAGGGGTATCTCAAAGAGTTTATAAGATTGGCAGAGCTCTGGGTGTGTTTGTTCACATTTCTATAGATCTATAAAGGCTAGAGTGAAAAGTGATTGAAGTGTTCTGTTGGTCTTAAAACGGTTTGCTAATATGTCCCTACCTTTTCAATTTTCTCCCTCTCTCTCTGTTGTAGGGTTATTCTTTACCACTGTTTCTCAAAGAACCCAGGAACATAATGAAAAAGAAGGAAAACACCTAATTAGTGTTTTGCCCCTCTTGGCATGTTTGACTGAAAAGGAAAAACAGTTCTGATGTAAAGAGCTTTAATGGTCAGAAGAGGCAGCACTTTAGTAATGATAAGACCTTTTGTATACACAGAAGTGCGTTTCCACTTTGAACTCAATCACAAATGTACGTAATTATAAAGTAATTGAAAATGCATAGCTTCAAGGCCTCCTGCTGTTGGATAATAGATATAAGTTTTTATCACTAGATTTTATAATTTCTATGACATGTAGAAGAAAAAGAATCACTCTGAACTAAAAAGATAAGCAGAAAGAATAATCACAATTGGAATGCCCACTATGACTAATTTCTAATATTATGCATTCATTTGCATTTTATGAAATAAACTTATCTCAATACATTTTTTAATAGATTACAATTGCCATTCAGTCTGCTTTGTGCCAAAGCCATACCAATGAAGAAGCCATGGTCCCTTTCTGAAGAGGTTTGTGAACATCGTGGGAAAGGGGTGTTTGCTGCAAACTTTGCAACAGAATATACCTAATGCATATTAATGAAAAATAGTCTCAGCTGAACATATGAGAGTCTTAAAGTCTATTTTATAGGAAATAAATGCACAGTTATGTACATATATATACACAACTTTTATAGTAATGATTTTATTACATTTTGATAATGCATAGTGAGTTAAACAGAAAACTTTGTACTAACCCTTGCCATTATGAATTAGATACTTTGCTGCACAGGGAAAGTAAAATGGTTCAAATGGATAACTACTTATTTTGCTGTCCCAATTAAATTTCAAATCTTTACTCTCATGGCTTTATAGCTCAAATTACAATGAGGAGCTTTAAGTAACACAGAGTTAAATATATTTTATTCACTAATGACTATTTTAAAGATATTAATTTAACAAATATTTCTAAATACTATCCAAACAAAATACTGTGGGAATGATGAAGTGGCTTAGGCATTTATCTCTCAATGAGAAAATAGCATTTAAGCTGAAATATTAAAACCAGAAATTTTTAAATCTTGCTCATTGGATTTAATTATCTGATATAAATTTATTTAGTTTTTGAGAAATCAAAACATTAAAGACTTACACAGATTTTATACATATATGAGTATATGTGTGTGAATACACATATGTGGTTATTCAGAGACAATATTTCTTATTTTTAAAAAATCACTTTCTTGGAGCTGGAGTGGTGGCTCAGCAGTTTCGGGGCTTGCCTGGCAAGCACAAGGACCCGGGTTCAAACCCCAGCACCACGTACACAATTGAGTGTTGGAGCAACTAAGGCCATGTGAAAAACTAAATAAAGTTGTTTCTCTCTTTCTCTGTCTCTCTCACTGTCCCTCTCTCTTAAAAAAAAAAAAAATCACTTTCTTGGCCAAGAATGGCGGCACATTCCTACAATTCCAGTGGCTAGGGATGCTGAGTCAGGAGGATTGCAACTTCAAAGCCAGCCTCAGCAACTTAGTGAGACTCTGTCTCAAAAAACCATGGAGTGGGAGCTGGGGATGTAGCTCAGTGGTTGAGCTCTTCTGGGTTCAATTCCTGGTACCAAAAAAACAACAACAACAAAATTCACTTTCTTTAATATCTTGTCTTTCACATGATTTTAGATTGTAGAAATGAACATTTTTATAATTATTTACTTCAGTTACAAAACTAGCATCATATTATGTACATTTCAGCACTTTTATTTATTCTTCTTAAATATAACTTTCCTTCCATATGTAGAATTTGCTCACTCTTTGTTAAATATTTTTCCTCTTTAAAAGTGAGCAATAATTTAATTGAGTACTTCTGAAATAATGAATATTTATGTTATGTAATATATTTCAGAATGAACATCTCTGTACTAATGTATACTAACCTCTAATATACATCACTTAACCTATGCCACATATACTTTAATTCCTCGATAGGAAAGTACTGGACCACAGAATTTTACATTATTATTTTGTTTGTTAATAGCAAATTGCTTTTTATAATTGGGTTCTTAAAAATTACATTCTTATTACTATCTATTTGTGAGCTGCCAAGAAACCATATTATGAACATTTTGCCTCATGGTCAATCTACATTTAAGTATTTTATTACTTACTTTAATTTTACTTCTGTTTTGAGGGAGGTTGAGCATCTTTCACACATATAAATATCACCAGTATTTTTTCCTGATATTTCTGCTTAAATATGTACTCCTTTTGTGTTCATTTAAGTCATTTTTGTGTGGGATTAAAATAGGTATCTAGTAATAAAATGAAGCTGCTACTAATATGGTGTTATAATTTGAAAATAGCTTTGCAATTTGTTGTCTGTCTTTTGAAAATTTTTAATTTTTTTTTGTTTTATTTTGTAATATATTTGTGTCTGTAAATCTCTTGAAGCATCTTGAGCTTGTAATGATACTGGCAGACATCCCTAACCAAGTTTTTGTTTATAATACAAAGTGTATAATTTTAAAATACTCATATTCATTTATTGTTACGTTTATCAGTTCTTCATAAAAGATGTGCGAATGAATGAAGACACAGCATAATGAAAACTTTGGGAGAGCATGAAAGCATTCTTATGTAGAAAATTTATAGCACTGTGTGCCTACACAAAAACCAGTAGATATTTTGAATAAATGAGACTATGCCCCACCTCAAATACCTACAAAAGGAAGAACAATCTAAGTTCAAAACCAGCAGAAGGCAGGAAATATTCAAGTTCAAAGCTGAAATTGATGCAATTGAGAAGAAAAAAAAGAATCAAGAAAACAAAGAGATGGTTCTTGGAAAAAATAAATAAAATTGACAGACCCCTCGCTAATCTCACCAAAAGAAGGACAGAATTGAAGCAAATTAAAAAAAAATCACCAATGAAAAGGAAGTGACCATCACTGACCCTATGGAAATCAAAAAGATTATTAGAAAATATTTTGAAAAACTATTCTCCTCTAAATTAGATCATCTGGAAAACATGGAAAAATTTCTAGACATATATAACACACCCAAATTGTTGCAGGATGAAATTAAAATCTTAAACAGCCCAATAACAGGCAGTGAAATCTATTGAAATTGAATTGAAAGCCTTCCAAGGAAGAAAAGTCCAGGACCTGATAGATTCCCCACAGAGTTTCACCACACTTAGGAGAAGTTAAACCTTGTCCTTATTAAGCTATTCCAAGAAACTGAGAAGGAGGGAACTCTCCCGAATATTATTCGTGAGGCAACAATAACTCTGATACCAAAATGAAACAAAGATTCATAAGAAAAAGAAAATAGCCCAATATCCCTGAGGAACATCAATGCAAAAATCCTTAATAAAGTTCTAGCAACCTACATTCCAAAACACATTAAAAAAATTGACTTATCATGATCAAGTTGGCTTCACTGCAGAATTGCAAGGCTGGTTCAACATACGCACATCGGAAATGTGATTCATCACTAAAACAGAATTAAGGACAAAAACCATGTGATCATCTCAATAAATGCAGAAAAGGCCTTCGATAAAATCCAGCACCCATTTATGCTCAAAACTCTAGAGAAAATAAGGATCAAATGATCTTATCTTAACTTTGTACAGGCCATATATACCAAACACTCAGTAAGTATAATACTAAATAGAGAAAAGCTGAACATATTTCCATTTAACTCGGGAATGAGACAAAGCTGACCACTCTCATCAGTTTCATTCAATATAGTCCTCAAGACCCTAGCCAAAGCAATCGGACAAGAGAAGGAAATCAACGGAATAAGAATAGGAATTCAGAGGTCAAACTACCCTTTTTGCTGAATACATGATCTTATATCTGGATGATCAAAAAAAGGAACTTCTCTCCAGTGGAAGTCCAGAAAGCCCACAAATATATGAGAAAATGCTTTACATCATTAACTATAAGGGAAATGCAAATCAAAACTTCAATGAGATACCACCTCACTCCTGTTAGACTGGCAAAAATGAAAAATACAAACAACGACAGATGCTGGAGGGGCTGTGGGAAAAGAGGAACACTACTACATTGCTGGTGGGACTGCAAACTGGTTCAGCCACTATGGAAAGCAGTATGGAGAATCCTCAAAAAATTAAAGATGGAACCACCTACGACCCAGCTATCCCACTCCTGGAATTTTCCCAAAAGATTTAGAATCAGCGTATTATAGCAATGTGGCTTCATCAATGTTTATAGCAGCTCAATTTACTATAGCTAGATTATGGAACCAACCCAGATGCCCCTCACTTGATGAGTGGATACAAAAGCTTTGGTTCATATATACTATGGAATACTACTTGGCCATCAGAGAGGACGATATTATAGCTTTCGAAATCAAATGGATGGAGATGGACAGAATTATGCTTAGTGA
>PVKS010045573.1:0-13732 GCA_004027875.1 Aplodontia rufa
TGGGGTGAGGGTCTCGACTGTTAGTTTGTTCTTTGTTCTGTCAAGATGATCGACCGCAGATATCCTGTTTTTGCTTAACCCTCATCTTTCTGTCATACTTCCTGGTTGAAGTAAGTGCCTTATGTGCGTCACAGTACTAAGCTGGAGGGGATGGGAAAAGGGTCTTTCACAAGGACCTGTTGGTGATGCCGGTGATGTGGATGTTGGGTTCGTGTCCTCTCGGAGTCGAAGAATGAAACCGAGGGACACCGAGGCAAGCGTAGTAGACAAGTTTTATTATAGAAATCACAGAAAGTAAAGCATAGGGAAAAGAGCAGACTTTCCCCAGAGTGGGGGAAGGGGACAGAGCCGGTGAGGCAGTGAGGTTTGCCCCTTTTATATGACAACCTCTCTTGGACTGGTCACTGCTTCCCTGCCCCTGTACAGGCGCTGGGAATTCTGGTCCAAATCTCTGATCCATGCATTAGGTTCTTTGATCCATGCCTTAGGCGCCAAGAAAGATTGTGGTTCCTTGCTTAGCAGCAGGGAGTGTCTGCATCTGGGCCTGTCTTATCAGACCCTCATTAGCATTGGGGGATGTCTTTGCCTTCTCAGGAAAGATGATCTCCTTATCAACCCACATTGCTCTGCCTACACTGAACTGCCTAACTTTTTCTGCCTCAGTGGGATCTCTGTTCCAGAGTCCCGAGTCCTGAAAGCTGGTGACACCCAGCCTGTGTATGTCCTCAGGATCCTCCTGTGTAGCAAAGCTGGATCCTGAAAGGGAACTCAGCCTGAAGCATGCAGGTCAGGATGGGGGAAACAGCCTAGGTTTCAGAGTTGCAGGACCAATAGAGAGGCTCCACCAGGTACACAAAACCCAAGGGCAGTCAGTCAGAACACTGGAGTCCTGGAGTGGTCAGCCACTGAGTTGGTCTTTGATTTGAGCTCAGGGCCCTTGGAGCAACTGCCTGGAGCACCCGCCTACTCAAGATGGCAATTGCTGCAGCTCTCCATGGCCAGATTGGAGAGAGTCTAAGTTACATGCATTAATGCAGTCCCTGGGCTCTGCTGTGGAGCTAGAGCCCTTCTGATATCTGAGATGTCCGTGCAAATTTCTCTTTCCTCTATTTGTGTGAACGTCCCTCCCTCTGTGCCAATCCAGCAGCGCAACTGCTGGATAGTGGTCCTTGCAACAGGAGCTGCTAGGTCCATATTTGGTTTTTCTCCTTGCTTATTGTATCCAAGTCTCTGCATCTCTACATTTCTGTGACTGTCTACTAATGAGCTTAGGCAAAACCATTGCCGTTCACCCACTTCACAGAAATGCACTTCTCCCACTGTTGGTGGCCCACTTCATGGAGAGATTCTACATGCAGCCCTTCTGCCGGTCACCATCTTCTGAACCTCAAAGCTCAGACACACTACTCTCACCCACATCCCTTTGTGATCATATGTTTATGAGGCTTTGCTTCTTAAATAAAGGGCCCTCTGAGCCCACATATAAAGACATCTCGTTTTAGTATGTTAAGCTATCGAAGTTTTAGGCATTCTAGGTGCTCAATGTTTGTGGGAGGGAGGAAGGAAGGAGCTAAGGAGGTTGGAATTGAGGAAGGGAAGGCCTTTGAGATTAACACTCCTGTGCTTTTATGTGAACTCTGAAGGTCACACAGAGTGTTAGTAAAAGCTGAACAAGGAGGAGCTTTAAGGAAACTGGTGAGCACAGAGGATAATGGAGGCCACAGGAAGTGAATTCATAACACAGGGAGAGTCCCAGGGTGGATGAGTGCCACCTTCCTTAAAGAAGTACACACATAGGTACTGTTTCATGACAGTGCAAAGGGATTTTTGAGAGCACTGAGCAGTGATTTGAGACAAGACTTTGTGAACTCAAGATTTGATAAAAACCCAAACTTTCGGTAAAGTGGCTTCAGTGCAAGAAATAGCTCAATGAAAGTTGACTCCAAACTCTCATGCTTAGCTACCCCTTGAATCAGGTGTTGTGGCAAACCCTCAGGAGCATCACCACCACGAGAAGCAGCAGTACTAATCGAGGGCTTATGTCATTCCTTCTCCAACAACAGTGTGAGGTCTGTGGTTCCATTGTTTTCAACTTATAACGAGGAAAGCCAGGCTTAGTAAGTTAAGCAGCATTCCTAGCACTAGCCATCCTCCAAATGGACCACTTATGCCAGCCAACTGCTAGAACCAACCAACATGCCAGAACATGGTAGAACAACATGCTAGAACCCGTGTGGATCCGCAGGAGCATCAGAACTGCTTTCTGAGGTCTGATACTCGATCGATTGAAATGAACTCCCCAGTGCCTTCCTGCCTGATCCCACTTGCTCAAGACCTCAAAGTTCCACGAAAACCATTGTGGCAAGTGCGAGCCTGGCAGGCGTACTGCTGCCTTCTGGTGGGGGATGCGAATTAGTGATAAAAGAGGGTGAAATGCATGAAACAATAAAATAGATAAAATGGGAGAAAACAGCAAGAAGGAATAGGGTCAGGGACAGAATGAAAGGTTTCTGCTTTAAGAAGCATAATACTAAATTTTCCTGAGAATAAATTTTGAGTATTCAGGACAATATATATACTTCTACCCTGGGACCAGAGGACAAGATGGAAGAGGAGGAACATGTGGAAACTAAGAACGTTTGTTTTCTTTATTAAGAAAACATAAAATCATGGGAACTGTACAATAGGGGCTATTTACAAGAACTATTAAAACTTGGGGAACAAGTGTATCCTAGTCACGGGATTATTGAGGTTGAATTCTGTTATTTCTAAGAATACGTTTTTTCTTTGGTGCCACTGTACAGGAGATCCTGTTGGCCCCCTCAGATTGCTTTCTACCTGGTAGGGTGGAGACCACCCGCTTCCTGAATCCATGAATGATGGACCCTAAATTCATGCAGGTTGTGAGCTCTGTATCAGGCTTCTCCTCCTCCTTTGACTGCTCTGCTGAGACTGAAGCAATTTCAGCCATGCCAGTCCCATGTGTAATCATCTGCCAAGAGAAAGAGGATGGGTAGATGCAGCAACGGAGTCCATACTTCCACTTATGGAAATCCATTATCTTTGACCAAAAATAATCCTTCCCAAACTGCCGTTTCAGTACTTATTAATCATTAATGCACACACACACACACACTCACACATACACTCACACACACACTCTCTCTCTCTCTCACACACACACACACACACACACACACACACACACACACACACTTTTTTAAAAAAATAATACTACCCTTCTTTTTTTTCCTCCCCTCTGGTTTCCCTCTGCCATCCTTGGTGCTATCCCTACAATTACTCCCCAGATCGTTTCCATGATGTCCTAGAAGCATTGCTCCTGTCCTCAGACACAAGGGTTCACCCATGCTTCAAGTAGGTAGGATGACTCTGTGCTCTCTATCCTGACCTTGAAAGCAGTCCTATCCATTGCTCTGCAGGGAGGCTGCTCCATGCTCACCTCAGGAAGTTCATCTTCCTCAATTATCGGTGGCATTTCTACAAAATGGTTGATGATCTCATTTTCTGGGCACTTGGGCAAGGCCTTACAAGATTGCTGTTCTTTATGTCTGATGTGACACATGAGGCCAGGGGCACTGCGGGATGGCTGCACATCTTCCTCCTCAGGAGCATCAGAAAATAGAGCACCATGATCTTTGGTATTTTTCTGATTATGTAGAAATTTCTTAAGGATTTGCAGTAAATTGTCCAGTTTAGAGAGAGACTCTCTTCCCCTCTCCTGTGGACATTCCTCTGTCCTCTTCTTATCTAGTGAGTCTGCACAGGCATCCACGTCCTGGGGGAAGGGTAGTTCCCAGAAATCCTCTGGGTTGTTCAGAGGTTTATCTCGCCTCCGCATAGGGGTCTTCACATGTTTAGTGCCCCATGTCCCTTGGACAGGAGGGAGGAAATAAGTGTATGGTCCCAGGGAAGTCGAGGCTTCATAGTGGTGTGTGTCCTTACAGGTAATGCTCTCCTCACTGGGGAAATAGCCTACAGAGAGGCTCAGGCTGGAATGACATTCGGAAATGCAGTCCTCTTTGTCTGACCAGCTGCTGTCAGAGCATGAGTCTCCCATGTTGTCAAGGTGCTCAAATCCCAGTTCTCCCTCCACTCGGGAACCTTCATAGAAAAACATTAATAAGTGAAATATTAAGTTGTATTCTATAGGAATTAATACCCATTCTTTCTCCATGCAGAGCATTCCCACTGAGGCCACAGGGCACCCTATTTTCTCTCTGGTCAAGTGCAGAAAAGGCAGTTCTTTCTCTATAAAACTTGTTATTGTGCAGTAACCAGCTGAGCTGAGCATCCCCATCTGACACCTCTCATCCTTTTTCTTATTATTGCAGTTGGAAAAATTGCTCATCAGAAAATGTTATAGGGGCTGGAGCAATAGCCCAGTGGTTGGCATGCTTGCCAGGCATGTGCAGGGACCTGAGTTCAAACCCCAGCACCACATACACAACAAAATGTCTGAGAAATGAAAGCCAGATGAAAAATAAATAACATTGAGAAAAAGAGAAAGAAAATGTAGTTGCATTACATTTGAAAATTACAGAAAGTTATAAAGATGAAAATATATACCTCTAGAATCTCACTGGGCAAAGGTAATGATAAGTAATAGGAAATGATTTTGGTGCTTTTTCTTATCATCTGTTCTTTTTCTTTATATATGTATATGTATGACTGAATATTATACATATATGCACACATTCTTGTATATGTGAAGTCAGATCTACAGAAAGTGGGATTATTAATTTTATGGTGCAAAGTACAAAAACACATGTGTCTATTTTGTGATTCTTCACTTTCAATGACTCTTTGGGATCAACTATTAATGACCATTAAATTAGGTAATCAATGCCCTTAGATTATAAGACCATTAAAAATGGCCTTATTAATGATAAGAAACCTTTCTTAGCCACAATTCTTTTTCTTTCTCTTCACAGTTGTATAGGTTGGATTGTTGCACCAAAGATCACAACTATATTAAAGTCTTATTGAGATGGATAAGTCAGTCACAAGCTTTCTCCTCTTTTCTTAGTGATGTGAATTAGCATGATGTTATGACACTATTTGAGGGATGGAGTTTTGGCTCAGTGGTTATGGCTCTTGCCTGGATCCATGAGGACAGAGGTTCAAAACTCCAGCACCACATATACAATAAAGTGTCAGAGCAATGAAAGCCACATGAGAAACTAAATAAAGTTAATTTGTCTTTCTTTCTCTCTGACCTTCTCTCACTTTAAAAAAGGAAAAAAGAAAGAAAGAAAGTTAACTAGGTATGTGGTTGTGAAGTTCTTTTCACATCCCCCCATGTTAAGTCAGTCTTCCTCTGCATCCCACTGCTGCCCACTGAAGTCTCATTGCGTTTGACTCTGTAAACATGCTTCCTCCCATCACCAAAATGCCTTGGTCTCAGAATGTGGTCTAGGGAGTCCTCAGAGCTCCCCAGCATAATAAACTGAGTTCTCCCATTCCTTGATGCCTGCTTGATGCTTCCTGACCAGTCTGTCTGACACATTTGGTTCCCAGATTGGGAATCAGCAATTGTGTGGGCTTTTAGAGCCACAGATGTGGCAGGCTGCTGGTGCCAGATAGTGTAGCGTGCCTCAAATTGATGAGGCAGCACCAACCAACAGTTCCAGGACCTGCTTCAGCTGGGAGGCATGCAACTCTGGGGCGGCAGTGCCCATCTGGACTTGCTGGAGAATTGGACCAGCTCCTACACGGTCATCAGCATAAGGTAAGGTCGGCCTTCATCCTACACGTCCAAATGGACAGTAGGAGAGACAGATCACCTCTCATGGCCAATTGTGAGAGTGCCATTAGTATCAGAAAATCCCAAAACCTCTAAGACAATAATTTAAACTCTTGAATGCACATATGAATGACAATAAAACTATTTGTGGCTCCATGGCTTAATGCTACAGAATCCCAGTGAATCCTAACCAGTGGTTCTGTGATGTTTAAGTCATAATATAAAAATTCTATGATAGACTTCATTTTAATTCCTAATGGTTTAAATCTAATAGAGACTCTAATATGTTGTGTGCATTCTAATCAGCATGTGGATAAATGAGTACTCATCAATTTAAACAGTTGGTCCAAATGCCTGTAGTTCATATGACTTAACTAAAACTTTAACAAAAGGGTTAATCTAAATTGGTAAAAGAAAATATGACCTCTGGAGGGGAAAATAAACTATAAAAGACTGTCTTTACAAAAGGGACAAAAAAAATACTGTGGTTTCATTGGACTTAAAAACCTGTATTTAAAGTTTCAATGTTCCTATTTAAACTTTAGCAAGGTCAAAACTCCCTGTCTTCTACCTCCAGGAATGATGCAAACAGAGAGATAAGTGGCTTCCTCTCCATTTTCCAAGCTAAGGAAAAACAACAATGGTCCAAAGTGTCCTATGTATAAGTATTTTGCTGTATATGCTCAAAACAACTTTCCCTGCTTCTTAGCTACCTGTCTGACATCCATCTGAAATGTCAATTACATGAATAAGTGCTCAGATCAGTGAAGACCAGGAGAAAAGTGTCCATTTAAAAATTTAAAGCCTATTGCAAACTTTTAAATATATGTTTTGTGATACATTATGTTATTACATGCTGGAAATAAGGAAGAATGAAGTAATCAAATATTATCAACCAAAAAAACAACTGAATTGTCAAGTATTGGAGAAATTTTTTAAATGTTTTTATGCTACTAGCCATTTTGAGTTAAATAAAAACAAAGAACAAAAAATATTTGAGTTAAAAAAAAATAAGCCTCAATAGCCAAACAGCAATAAAAGCTATATTCAGAACATAGGATGGGGCCACTGTTATGGCCAGCTAATCAAAGCATTGACTTCTAAAATATGTTTCAGGCACAATGTCAGTTGTTTCTAAGGATTTTTCTTGGGCAGGAGTAACTGACTTCAAGTGTTAATTGGACTTGTTTGATATCTTGTTTTTTGTGGATAACCTAAAATTAGCAATGAAAATGAATAAATTACATTTAACATAAATGGGATTAATCATAATAAATGTGTTTGTTGGAGGAGATATCTGATTGATTAACAAATTTCATATGCTAAAATCTTGACTGCTAAATATAAATTCCAGTACTCTTGTTTTCTTGAATTCTATAAGGTGACACGTATTTGGGCTTATTAAATGTGCTTTTGTAAGTTGATAAAAGGAAAAAGAGTTTTAAGATTGCTTTGTTTCTGAGTTTTCACTAAAAAGAAGCTTACTAAACATTACGATTCTAACAGGAATACTTCCATATGCAAGAGTACAAAAGTTTCAGTTGTGTTTTAATTAAAATACTATACATAACATAAAGCATTTGATCTTCTTAAGAGAAGTAATTCAAAAAAGTCAGGAATGTTTTAGAATGTTTCAGAATGTAAAGTTAAAACAATGTTCAGCAACTAGAAGAAATACAAGAACATTCTAGACAGAAGAATATTTTGGTATGGAAATTACAGTGAATGTTTCTAGATGGGAAATTGTTCTGTATAGCAAGGAAAACAAAAGTGTTTAAGTAAGTTATAGCACATTTGTGGAGGATAAATATCAAAAGTTTGTTTGTGATTAAGTTGTCTGTAATGACTATAGACAGTTAAAGTTATTTAAAGTTTCTCTTAAGGTCCAATATTAATATACCAATATAAATCAGAAACTAATTCTGTACATGTTAAGCTAACAGGGGTTTCTTAAAACATTGACCTGCCCTTATCTATCAAGATCATTTTCTTGTGTTTCTTAGTTTTATTACTTAGGAAACCTAAATCTTAAAGAACTTAGGATGTATCTGTTTTAAAGTCTTTTAAATGATTACTTCATACTTTTGAATGATTACTTCAAAGAACAAGAGTTACATTAAATTACTACAATATAGTTAATATCCTAAAATGTAGATGACCCAAAATATGTATACATCTACAGACCATGTTAACATCAGCACTGTTCAAGCATTATGTAAAAGTTTATAAAAGTTTATGTAGGTTTATTAGCAAGGTAACTAATACATGCTACCTCTTATACACTGTTCCTGATGTAGAAAGGCCACGTGGCAATTTAAAAGACCGTTAAATGGCATATCTCTGCTTACCCTAATGAAATCTATTTTGGATTTTTAATACTCTTTCCAAAATATATGAGATTTCAAGCTGTCTTTTGATTTTGCTAGCACTGCTAACCCATGTAGACCTGTGATTATTGCAACTGTACACTATGTATTCTAAATTTCACTCCAAAAGTTAAACTTAGTTAATATAAGGACATCTGTGTAATGGTTGCCCTATTACTGGATTCTCTGTATATTGGATGTATTCATGTTTATAAAGTACAGAAGCCTTTGAAAATGTAAAGCTTAAGAGAACATTTTACCAAGTTTCTGTTCTCCAAACTAAAGTTATTTCCAGCAATAGTCCCCCTCAGATTTATATAAAAATAACCAATTTGGTTGGTATTAATGTTATTTAATGTTTTGTGACTGGAAAAAGGAAACCTGTTTTCAATTAGTTATATATAAATATCTGTGTTACTCTTTACACTGGGATGAGAATCTAAATGTAGATTTGAATAGTAATAAACTCTTATTTAATTAAGAGCTCTCTTAATTAAACCTTCCGGTTTGATTCATGTTCCAGATGTAATGTTGTATTATGTGAATTGATATTCAGATAGACTCAGAAAATAATAAGTGAAAACTTTATAGAATAATACTTTTAAAGATATGAAATCAGCTTCAGAAAAAAAATCTGTACTTAAGATTTTGTCAACAGCCCTTTCTCACCTGAGATAAGACTCAATTTATCATATTACTCCATGTTAGGATGGTTCCAAAATAGGCTAAAATTAAATTTATTTAAAATTAAGTTCCAAATATAGGTCTTTGTTGCAAAGATCACTGAGATATAAAAATAAACAAGGGATACAATATGTAACTAAGTGAAGTTTTGGCATTATAAAAATTATGTCTCTTGGTTCATAGCTGTTATACAAAATTCGCTTTTGCTCTTGTTAATTCCATTTTTCTGTGAAACTCTTTAACTGTTGTCTCAATGCTTTCCTCAGTACAACTTCTAATAAAACACCTTGAGTTTATTTAAGACAATAAGCCATTGCCTATAGGATAAACTGGGTATAAGACTGACTTCTAGTACTAATACTGGCTATAGTTAAATAAAAAGCAGTAGTTATAAAATTATAGACATTAAAGTTAAGGCCCAGAATTCTACTTAAAGATTAGTAATACTGATCTGACATATGTTGAAAACAAAAAAATTAGATATTAAATTATGTTACTAAAATGGCCAAGGAAAAAGCCAAAGTTTAGGCAATTGCCCTCTAAGGTCAGCCAGGATCCAGGAAGCAACTGGACTCCTCTATGGGCCTCACATCTCTGGTGAGTCATGAGACCTCCCTATCAAGGGGATAGAAGGGACACTAGAGAACTGGGAGTCAGCCAGTGAATATGCTGCAGAAAGGGGGGTCATTGGAGAGGAATATGTCCCTAATGCTTCCAGAGATGCCACATGTGCTCAGGAAGAAATTAACCCTCCCCAGCAGGTGGCATTGGTAAGGTGAACTAGAGAACATAAGAGGCTTCTCATGAGTTCCCAGGAGCGACCCTAGTGGAATCTCAGCAGACACTTAATACTAAATTGAAACAAGGTAAATTTTGACTAACATGGACTTGAATACCTGGCAGAAGAGTATAACAAAAGCACTGCTATCCTTTTAAAAGGAAGGTTTCTTTGGATTAAGTTAAGATGTACACTGGTGCCAGCCACACCAATAAGTAAACAAATGGGGGAATACCCGTCACTTAAACAAGCTTAATCTGTCACAACTTCAGGCTTTAGGAAAAACCTTCTATCAGATTTCCCAGGACACCCTTAAAAGGTACCTCCTCTCTCTGAGAAAAGTACAGCTATTTATCGCAATAGAATCTAAGTCCGGCATTTCCCATGATATTACAGCAAGAAAGAAGGGAAGAGTACACATACACACTTTGACAATGCATACTCTGTTATCCTAAGCTCTGATAGTTGCCCACACGAAAGAGATGCTGCCAACTCCTGCAACATAAACAGGGGAAGTCTTTCAGATCTGTCACCCTACTGGCTAAAATATTCAGCTGTCACAAGTCTGTGTTCTAAGAATGTTGACTACCGTGGCAACAGAAGAACCTTTCACAGCCAGATGTATGGAAGGAGAAAAAGGGAAAAAAGCAACAGACTCATTTGCTTTGTTTTCATCTTTTTTTGTGTGCGTTGTTATGACCAAAACACATGACAAGAACCACTTTGAGGAAGGAAAGTTTATTTGGGACTCACAGTTTCTGAGGTCTCAATCCACAGACTGTCAGCTCCCTTTTCTGGGCCCAAGGTGAGCTAGCACATCTTGGGGGAACGTCCCAGAGAAAGAAAATTGCTCAAGTGATGTCAGTTCAGGAAGCAGAGTGAGAAAGGGGCCACAGGAAGAACACTTCCATGGCATACCCCTAGTGACCCACCTCCTCTAAACACAGCCCCCCTGCCTACATTTACCACCACCCAGTCAGATCATTCAAACTAGGATGCACTGGTTAGGCAAAGCAGGGGTTGAGGAGAAACACCTTCTACTATAAAAGAGATGCAGTCTGGTAAATGCCTGTAGGCTGCCCCAGTGCCATGAGTGCTCATGGACCCCCTTAGCATAAGTAGGGTCTTGCTAATTTACACATGCCCATTTAATGAATGCCATTTTTTTAATCCTCAAAGAAACCAATCAAGTCTCCCTGCTTGCCCAGTTTTACTGAAGTATAAATACAATAGAAGTTAGATAACTAGCTCACATTCTCAGATCATAATCCCCATGCACATGGACTCAAACAGGGGCAGTCTTGCTTCAAAGCCCCAACACTTAATCTCTACCCAGTCTTTTTTGTATGGAACTGAGAAAACTCATGGGAGACAGGACCCAGTCCACAATCAAACTCATATACTGATTGCTGGAAGAATCTCCCCTGATAGGAAATTCACACTCCAAGGAACAAGCAAAAGGAGTACTTCGTAAATGGGGCTGGCCCTAAAGTATTGGGTCCACATTTGGAGCGGGAGAAAAGGAAATTTTGAAATAAGTATTAAGCTTCCTCTTTTGCATTATGAGATCTGAATTCCTCTGCTTTGGCTTTTCATTCAACCTCTTCATCTGCCTTCCGGAACACTGGGACCTTCAAAGGGAGGCACCTCAGACAAATGTTCAAGTGTTCATTATTTTTAACTTTTTTGGGATATATTCTTGTAGTGATCTCTGAACACACATACACAAGTGCAGGACACACACACACACACACACACACACATTTTCTCCCATTTGAAATTTGTGACTCAGGTAGTAAATGTCCCTGAACTCTTTCCTCTGCCCCAGAAAAAAAAAGATGTTTGTGCATAGTTGAATGTGTATATTAATTTATTCATGTTTTTTACTAAAACCTCATATAAGTTGCAATGACTCATATCCTCCCTGTATGCAATGCTGAGAGGAGTGTAGGCACTTCTAAATGATAGCTGAAAGTGTCCTCTCCTAACAGATCACGGGATTAGAGGTTCTTATTCACAATAACACTGCATTGATTTCTTAGAGGCTTAATCAGACTTCTGCTCTTTCTTCTTTTAGACAAGCCATCGTTATCTAAAACGGCATAAACAGCCTTCTCTTGAAGCAGAATCATCCAAACAAAGTGTCTTGACATTTTACAAATGATAACATGTTGTCGGTTTATGCTTTAGATGAAGCCGATGGATACAATTACTTTAAGAATTGGAGCACTTCCTAAAATCCTTTTGACTTAATGTGACATGAAACCCATATATATATAGAGAAAGAAGTTTCTGATTTTTTAGTTAAGCCAACATGATGGTTAAAATTATGTGTCAACTCGACTGGGCCGTTGAGTTTCCAGATATTGGTTAAACATCATCCTGTGTGTGTGTTTGCGAAGGTGTTGCTGGGTGAGAGATGAACATTTGTCAAGTAGACCTAGTAAAGCAGATTGCCTTCCCTTGTGGGGGGAGGACCTTATCCAAATGCATCGGTGGTCTGAATAGAACAGAAGTCTGTTCCACACAACAATCTTGGAGCTACAGTCTTTCTCCACATCTGGATGTGAACTGTAACTTGTCCCATCAGCTCTCCTGCTTTTCAAGCTTTCAGACTCAGACTGGAGCATTACCATTTGCTCTCCTGGGTCTCTAACTGACAGACAGTAGGTCTTGGAACTTTTCAGCCTCCGTAAAAGAATGAGCCCACTTTAAAAAAAAAAACTTTTTATGTAGAATGTCTCTTACAGACTGCTTCTCTAGAGTATCCAGATTACCTGTTTTACCCACACACATCCTTCCTTTCTTCACTCCCATCTTCCTTCTTTCCTTCACTCTATTCCTCCTGCCTTCCTGTTTTTTGTTTTGTTTTTGTTTTGCAGTAGCAGGAATCACTCCATGTCTGTGTACATACTAAACAAATCCTCTACCACTGAGTTAAATGCCCCAAACCTTGTTTGATTTTTTTTAAAGAGAGAGGGACAGTGAGTGAGAGAGAGAGAGAGAGAGAAAGAGAATCAATTTTATTTAGCTTTTCATGTGGCCCTTGTTGCTCTCAGACTTTGTTGTGTATGTGGTGCTGGGGTTTGAACTTGCGTACTTGTGCATGCCACGAAGCCACTGCTCCAGCCCTCCTTGTTTGATTTTAAGACAGGGTCTCACCAAGGTTCCAGGCTGACCTTAACTTTGATCCTCCTGCTTCAGACACCCAACTAGTTGTGGTTTTGGGCATGGACCACTGAACCTAGCTTCCATTTTTGAAATTTTGACTTATTTTTAAAATTTAAAAAGAGACATCCTGAAACTTTCCTATGATGTATGAAAGAACAAAAACCTTCTGGGTATTATTGCCAACATGTAGGATCTTATGAGAAAATGTCAGAAAACTCCGTTTAGGGACATTTGACACAATAACTGATCATTGTCAGGTCCTGAAAAGTAAGGGAAGACTGAGGTCCTCTCATAGACTGCACGTGCCTAGGGAGAATGTACGATTAAGTACAACTTGTGTTTCTAGTGAGATCATTGAATAGGAAAAGGGCTTTGGTGGAAGAAAGGGGGCAATCCTAGTATAATCTTTTTCTCAGTTAATGGTGTTGTGCCTAAGTAAATATCCCTCTCAGCTCATTTTTCTGGTTGTATAAAATGTCACCATTGGAGCAGAGGGCTGAGGGATATATGGATAACTGTTAGTATATTTGCAACTTTTCTGGAAGTGCAAAAATGAGGTGAAGATAAAAAGGTTAATACCTCAAAGTATGACAAATGATATAGAGAACACTTATTACTGAAAACTCAGTTTGATTAGGTTTTAACATTTTGCCACATTTGATTCATTATTTTTTTTCTATTTTTTTAATTTTAAATTTTTTTTTGAACAACCTTACAAGATTTTAACAAAATAATATAAAATGTGTATATATTCTGGATATTGCAATTATCCCCAGGAGTGCCCCCCCATTACCCTCCCTTATCCCACCCTTCCCCTTCCCACTATATCTCTAAAAAAAGTATTAGGTTGTAAAGCATTACATCTTATCTGGATTTAACACATGCTAATAGACCAACTTTCTCATTGTCCAGGGTCTAGTCCCCACCTCCACAGATGAGTGGAGACAATCGACCCTTAGATCTCTGGGT
>PVKS010045574.1:0-13729 GCA_004027875.1 Aplodontia rufa
TTCACATTAACTAATTTTCTATTGTTGTATCTAAGATGAATCCCATATGGCTGTGGTAATATACATTATTAGATTCAATTTGTTGGTACTTTGTTGAGGATTATTCAACCACATTCATAAGAGATTTTGTTTGATAGTTTCCTTCCTTGTAATGTCTTAGTTTAGTTTTAGAGTAAGACTGCATAGATTTAATTAAGAAATATTCCCTCTGCTTCTCTCTTCTGAAAATGATTGCAAATAATTGGTGTAATTTTTTTCTTTTACTGTTTCACAGAATTTACACGTCAAGCATCTAGGTCTATGATTTCTGTTTCAGAAGGTTAAAAGCCATAATTCAATTTCTATAATAGATATAGGCCTGTTCACATTGTGTGTTTCATTACGTGAGTTTGGCGGCTTTTCTCTTTCAGAGAACTGTTCAATTTCATTTTCGTTATCAAGTTTGTGAACATAGATTTATTTATAATATACCTTTATTATTCTTTTGATGTCTATGGGATCTATAGTGATACTCTCTTCCTTCCTCTATGGTGATACTAGTAGCTTACATTACTATGCTTCTGCATACCTTGCTACTGAGTCTATGTTCAAGACACCTAGTCCAAGAGAGTTGGTATATACAGTGTAACCTACAAAGCAGATTCTACAATGTGATCTGGAGGTAGACCACTCATGGGAAGGCTGGTATTGAGGCTATTGTTGCTGGGGGTTGGTGGAGTTTGCATATCATCTGGTATGTTCTAATAGTACAAATGTAATTTTTTTCACAGGTGCTGAAATGGGATGGCATGACAATGAAAAGGGACAACTGCTGACACTAAGTCTTGCACTTGAGAAGTGCAATGGAAAGGTAATCATAAGGACTATGGAGGGTTAGGAATTTAGCTCAGCATCAGAGTGCTTGCCTAGCTCGTGCAAGGCCCTGAGTTCCATCCTCAGCCCTGGGGGGAAAAAAAAGACAGCATAAGGACTACGGAATTTGCATGGGTGTAGAAGGTGCCCCTGACTAAGTGGAGAAAGATAGTAATAGAGCAGGGTTACTAATAAGCATCTTACAGTACCATGTGACAGCCAGAAGGCCCCCTTGGTGTTTAATAAAACCTCAATGGTCAAGGACAGACTGAAGCCCAGGACTTCATCATAATAATGACAGAGCTTCATAGAGGTTGGACTCTCAGCCCGGTAAGTTCCTTACCCTGTGGTCAGAGCCTCCTCCACCCCCCATAAAAAGAAGTAACAACAGTTGTGATGGGAGGATCCTGCCTGCATAATCAGGATTTTTAATTGCTAGATTCTCTTGGGTCCATTGGGCCTGCAGAAGTGGTCCAACCTCCTTGTTGAAAGACTACTGCTCTTGTTGTTTTAGGATCTTGCAGAAGCCCTAAATGAGTCACTTTCTTTTGATCAAATGCTGCCTGCTCCAAGCAAGATTCATTCCAACACTGAGTCTTGGCAATCAGCCAATAATGAGAGTCAAATCTCAGAAGACCACCTGGGAATGTAGTGGGCCGGCTGAGGAATGAGAAGGAAGAGATGCCAAAGGGGCTGCAAAATCTGGCTAGCATGAATCTTCAGAATCCCAGGGAAGGTAAATAGGACTGGCTCCTGAGGGGGCTGCATTAAGAGGAGTGGATCTTCAAGATGGATTCGGAATAGGTAATTCAACAGACCTTCTGCAGGTCGCTGGACATGGGTCTCGGTTGGTATTGAGATGCAAAGACCCAAGCATATCACCGCCTCCCTTGCAGAGCATAGAGACATCCTTTTGGAGATGTCAGGTCCCGCTCACAGTAGGCTCAACAGAGCTACAAACTCTCCCAGTAGTCATTTCCCAGACTAAATATATCATTATAATGAATTCATCTGGACTGGGATCAAAACACACTTGGTTTGCATTTGCCTTCCTATCTACAACACTTCAGCCAGAATCACTGAGGATTTATGGAGCACCAAGATGCTTTTAATGATTCCAAAGCTGAAAAATAGAATCTTGCTTATTTCCATGTGGAGTGCAGGGTGCTGATAGGAGCTTTCTTGCTATTTTCATGTTAAAAATGGAAAGTGTATCATATCTTATATCTAACCCACTTCATTGCAATAAATAACAGTCATCAATTTTGTAAGAGATTATGACAGATGGGAATACATGGGAAATTTCTTCATTTTGCTCAGTTTAGTAGCCAGTGAACAAAATTTATTGAAAGGAGTTTTGGAAGACTTTGAAATTAATTTCCACAAAACAAAGATAGAAAATATTTCTTTATTTTAAAACATGGCCCAGATTGCTGAAGAATGCAGCATTAATCAATCATTTGATTGATTCACTTAGAAACAGAAGCTAACATGCAGAAGTGAATGGCTGATCCTCATGTGCCTTTATATATTGAAGTTCTTCAAACTATTTTAAACTGTGAAATATACTGGAAATGAATAGCACTGAGACAGGTTCTAGATCACTTGATGTTGTGTCTAATCTCACAAATAACTTAAATCATTTAAAATAGAAGAGATTTATGTAACAAACAAAAATTTAAACATTTTTTAAAATTTAAAATTTTAAAAAATTTAATTCAAAGACAAATATTAATTTTACAGTACTGTTAATAAAATAGTATGTAGGATAGACATATATTATTTCTAAATATTAAATTTTGCCTATATTCATGCTTGGGTATTGGGGGAAGTTGGGATTTTAAAGTATTCTCCTACTAGCTGTAAGTAAAAAACTTGAAGCACTTCACCATTTTTCCTAATAGAGTCTATTGATTTGAGAAATACTACTTGTATTTCTAATAAAATTGCTTTTCTACTTTTCTGAGGCTGCTCATTGTATCAACTCAACAAAACTCCATTCTTAAAAAGCTGTTCTAGGCAGATGTGTAAATTTTTCTTAGTGGAACTCTGAATGATACCAAGAAATGTTGATTCATTGTATAAATATTAAAACACAGTTCTCCTGCTGAGGTGTAGCCTAGTGGAAGAGCAGGTGCTCAGCGTGTGTGAGATCTAAGGTTCAAACCCCAGCACCAAAGAGTCATTGAATAATTCCCCAAACCAGGACTTTCTGAGTTCTGTAAAATTAGTACAACTCATCAGCCACAAGAAGTCTGTTTCATTCTTACATATTTTTTTCTGATGTTAATAAGGACCTGTGAAACTTGACAAGGTCTGTTTAATCTTAAGAAGAGTTGTATTTTCCTTTACTAACATGTTGTCATTGATATTCCATATATTGACATTTGTTCCTTTTTGTGAACTTTTTAGGTAGAATGACACATATAATGAATGCAGATTATCAGGAGGATGGTGCATATGGGAGGAAGCCAGATCTTCCTCTGAACTTATAATTATTTTTTTGAGAGAGAGAGGAAAGAGAGAATCAGTTTTATATATACTTTTTCATCTGGCCTTTATTTCTCCAACACTTAGTTGTGTGTGTGGTGCTAGGGTTTGAACGTGGGTCCTCACACATGCAAGACAAGTGCCTTAACCACTGAGCCACTTCTCCAGTCCTGAACTTAAAATGTTGTACACAAATCTTCTTAAACACTTCTTCATTCAGAGAATTTCTTCTGTCAATAAAGGGCTAGATTCTCCTTTCTGTAGGAAATACATGAAATACAGCTTATATGTATTAGGCACCAGGCAGTGCATGACAGGAATGTGAATGAACAAGAGGAACCCTGCCCAGAGGCTGCCTAGAGAGTTTCCAGGCAATAACACCCTCCACCCACCCCCCCCCCCGAAGCCCTGCAGCCTCCTGGTATTGAGGAGACAGAGCCAGGAACCTGGAGAGGCCATGGTACCCAGGGCAGGAGGCAGGAGCAGCTCAGAGAGAGCAGCTTCAGGGTCTTTAGCCGGGGATTCCCTTGTGGTCACCTGTGTGTGAGCACACCTCTTGAGAACAGGTTGGAGGCTTCCAGAATTATAGAGAGCCATCCCTGAAACTCACACAGACCCAGGAACCATCCATGATCCCACCAGCCAGGGAGCAAAGCTTCGGCTCTTGGGCACCAGGAGTGATACACAGGGAGATATTTGCATCACAAGACTTTAAAGGGAGCCTTGAAAATGCCTGATTATTTCTAGAACAGCTTGGGAATATAAAACTATCTGTAACTGATGAGATGAATTGCACAATCTCTGGGTCCCTATCAAGTGTTACTCGGCATGGGTAGGAGCAGGAAATGAATCCAGAATGATTACAGCAGTTAATATAAAGCAATGATATAAATGATGGGATCCATGAATGAGGATATTAAAAACTCACACTGGACCATAGAATAGTGTGTGAGAAATTAGCAGTTATTGTTACAAGCTGTTTGAAAAAAAAATAATGCCATAAACCTGTCTACGTCTCATGAAAAGTTAGATCCAGGAAGCTCGATGAAACTCAAGTGCAAGAAATATGAAGAAAATCAGACCAACACCGTATGACTGAATTGCTTGAAACTGATGATTTTAAAAAATTCTTAGGGTTTTAAAATTACAATTACATAACAACCACACTGCACTGAATTTAGTGTCTTTCCTTAAGGACTTTTACACATTTTGCACACATCAAATAAAGTTTGAAAACAACCCTTTATGTAGCAAGTACTACGTTATAAACTTGCAGAACAGAAAGGCTCAAATATAAACACGAACTTTTCATCAATTCATTATTACCATTTTGATTTGGCTTTCCTGCAGGGTAAAAGGGATCAAGTTTCATTCTTCTATATATAGATTCCCAGTTTTCCCAGCAACATTTGTTGAAAAGACTGTCTTTTTTCCAACATATATTTTTTGGCACCTTGGTAAAATATCAGATGGCTATCAGTATGTGGGTTTGTCTCTGTATCTTCTATTCTATTCCATGAAGATGTCTTTTTTTTAAAGAGAGAATCAACTTTATTTATTTTTTCATCTGGCCTATGTTTCTCCGACACTTAGCTGTGTTTGTGGTGCTGGGGCTTGAAACCATGTCCCCATGCATGCCAGGAAAGCAACATAACCGCTGAGCCACTGCTCCAGCTTTGTCTTCATGTCTATGGATGCTAACATCATCTGTTTTTGTTAGAAAAGCTCTGTATTATAATTTCACATAATTCCCAAGATTTTTTTTAGGTTATTATGAAAGGAATAGTTTCTCTGATTTCTTTCTCAGCAGAATCGCTATTGGGGTCCAGTTATTGATTTATGACTATTAATCTTGTATCCTGCTGCTTTGCTGAATTTGTTATCAGCTCTAGCAGTCTTCTGGTGGAGTTATTTTGGGTCTTCTAGATACAGGATCATGTCATCAGCAAATACAGTTTGACTTCTCCTCCTTTTCATGTACCTTTAGTTTCTCTCCCTTGCCTGTTTGCTCTGGTGAGAGCGAAGCTGTTTTCAGTTGGAGGAAATCCTATCGGCTGAGCAGTGTGTATGAGATGCAGCAATACAAATTTCACTTTATATTTTCTCAGAAGTCTGGGCCCTGTTGTGAAAATAAATTAAAATATTTGTGGCTTTTGGATACACGATACCATCAAGCTAACAATCTGCTGGCCCATACTTTCCTAATTCTCCCATGCATACATTCATTTTGTTACCAAGTGGTTTATGGTTTCTTATAATGAAGTGCAGAGCTCTGTAAGTACTTAACATGGTAATGCAGATACCCAGAAGCAATTAGATCATTGAGAAACTCAGAACCTGCTCTATTCTCTACAGCTCAGGAGTCCAAGAAATATAAACCAGACATACCCACTCAGACAGTTTTGGATCGAGTGCTTGAATTGGGTTATTTTCAGGGAAACAATTGCAGAAGGAGTTGGTTAAAGAAACAGATTTGTGAATAAAATTAAACAAAAATATAAACACTGCTGTTTTCTGATGTCCAATAAAGTAGGAGTGTTCTTAAGAAAATGGAACACACCCAATACATTCCTTCTAAAATTCCACCAAAGGCCATTACTGCTTTACATAAAAAGGATAGCTCTAAGCCCAGTGAATTTCATTCCTTGACATCTAGGTCTAGATAAAATAGAACGTGGAAGACATACAATTTGCATTCCCCAGCCTTAGTTTTTTAATCTTTGCTCTCTTGCAAACTTAATTTCCATCAGTGGGATTTTTATGATGATTGAATCAACGGAAAGAAACCACACACACACCCCCCCCCCCGGCACACAGGGAACCTCACCAACATCCGCTATGACTGTCTCATTTCCTGGGTCACCCTCTTGAGTTGCTGAACAGTCACTCTTGTGTCACATTCCCCACCTGGCTTCCCAGCTCTGGCTCTGGAATTGTTCCTGCAAGATCACTTCAGGACTTTTCTTTCCCTCTACCAAATCAAGTTAACCCTCTGGCAAAGAAACTGTGGGTTCTCACTAACCACTCTGCTCTGCCCTGGAAGAATCTTCATGAATAATGACTCTGGAGGGAAGTGGGAAGGGAGTAATAGCAGTCTGGTTAAGACTCCCACGTTTCTTACACAGGTTTGCTACCCTGAAAAGTCTGCTCTGCTCATGGCACCAAGGAGATCAGAGGCAAGGTGGTGGTAGCAAAAGAACTTTGTTAGGATAAGCTAGCTAATCAGAAGATGGCTGGACTGTTTCCCTAAGGAACAACTTAGTGAGCAACCACAAGCCAAAAGCTTCTATAGGAAACTTAAGGAAGAGTATTTTTAGCTATAGATGGATAGGCACTAAGAATAGTCATTAATCCTGCAGTGGCCCATTTCCTTGATGTACATTCTGATGCTATCTGACCATCACCAGACGTTCAGGGTTCTGGAAATTTGAAGCAAGATTGCTGTTTAGGAGCGGTCTTGTGAGTGATGATCCTCTTGTTCCTTTTTTCTGGAAAAGCTACTCTATCGGTTAATATCTTAATCTTTCAGGTACTGTTTTTCTTTAGAATTTAGAAGCTGTGCAAAAAGACAAAAAACAGAAACGCATTTGCAAAGGTTGAGCTCCGAGCTCAGTACTTTCCCTGCAGTAAAGTTCTCAGTTTCTTGTGTGCTTTCCTGCGTTTTCCAGAGTCTTCCTGCAGAGGTTGTTTTTGACAATTTTGTGCAGTTTCTTTCTTTCTTCTTTTTTAAGGAGAAAAGATTTATTTTGGCTCAGAGTTTCAGAGGTTTCAGCTCATGGTTGACAGCTCCACTGCTTCGGACCTGAGTTGAGGCAGAACATCACGGCAGAATTCTGTCCAGTTTTATCGTGCCTTTTTATGGAGACAGTTTGTCAAGTTCTTTATCCCACTGTACAGGAAGCCCAACATCCACTTCTGTTTTTTTAAACCATTGAGATTTACCTTTCTGATCCTGACTGAGATAGCAGGTGTCTATCTAACTACATCAAAACTGTAAGAAACAATTTCCAGGAAATGCTGGAAATGAAGACCCCTGTTACAGGAATGAAGAATTCCTGGGGTGGGTTCATCATTTGACTAAATACAACAACCGTAGCAACAGTGAATTTGAAGATACAACAACAGGAGCTTTCCAAGTGACACGGAAACAGGGAGAAATGAGTAAGAAAAGATTCAAAATATCTAAACTACAGACAATGGCAGCAGGTGCAACATGGAATAGGAATGTCAGGAGAAGAGAAGAAAGCAGAAAAAGAAAGAAGTTAGTATCACAAACAATGACCAACAGACATCAAATCCCAGATGCAGGAAGCCCAGAGAGCATCAAGAAGGGCAAATACCAAGAGGTCTGCACTCAGGCATATCATATTAAAACTGCAGAAAATCAAAGAGAAAATCCTGAAACAAGCTGGAGGGAGAAAAAATATCACATTACCTAGAGAGGAGAAGGATAAAAATCAAATTGGAGTTTTCAGAAACCATCCATGCAAGCAAAAAGATATTGAAGTGAATTTTTTTTAAGTATCGAAAGAAAATGCTATCAACTTTGAATTCCTTATACAACAAAATTATTGTATAAAATGAGGGGGAAAAGACTTTATCGCACACACATACACACAGAGAGGATTTATTGCCAGTGGGTTTTCTTCGATAGAAATATTAAAGAATGTATTCAGAGAGAAAGAAAACAGTATGTCAGAAACTCAGGTTTATATAAAAGTGGCAGAGTGTCAGAGGATCAAATGACTCAATAAAGGAAAAAATAAACTATTTGGTTTGATTCATTCTTAATTGATCTAATAGATAGCTATTTATCCAAAGTGATAACAGCATCACTATATTGGGCAATTACAGTGTACAGACAAATGAAATGATAGAAATGATACAAGTAAAGAGAGGGAGAACTGAGTGTAGTCTGTTTCTGAGGTACCTGAGTGTGAAACAGCAAGCGTTATTTGAAAGTGGCCTTCAATTAGCTGTAAAGGTGTACTACAAAGTCTACTGGACCACTACAAAACCTGAAATGGGAAAGAGAGGCAAGGAGCTAATATTCAAGGAAGAGAAAAAATAGAATCAGGTAAAAGGCTCTGTTAAAACCAAGAAACATGTAAAAGGGGGAAATATTTTTATAAAGAAAAATGAACAAATTTGAAGAATATAAAATAGTTATAGACATGGTAGATATATAATACAACTATTTTAATGATCATTTTAATCACTTTAAACATTTATGATCCAAATACAACAATTAAAATCAGACATTTCCAGAGTGGATTACAAACGCTATAAATATATGGTGGCTACAAGAAATGTGCTTAAATGCAAAAAAGAAAAAAAGGATTAAAAGTAAAGGGATAAATAAAGATATACCATGCTAATACTAAGTAAAAGAAACCTGGAGTAGGTATATTAGTTTTAGACAAAGGTTAAGAACAAGGAAAATTATCAGAGATAAAAGCAACATTACAAAAATAATAAAGGGGTTAATTTTTCAAGAAAGCATAGTAATCTTTAATGTGTGCACCTAATTACAAAGCATCAAATATGAAACAAAAACTGATAAAAGCTCAAGGAAGAATATACAAATCCTCTATTATTATAATTTGGGACTACAACAGCCCTGTGTTAGCACTGAATGGATTCACCCTGCAGAGAATTACTAGAGACGGTGGTGGCTCACAAGAATGCTAACCTGAGTTCCTCAAGCTGAAATGACGGCCACTAACTAGCAACGTAAAAAGATATGAAAGTATACAACTACAAAGGTAGGAATATGGTGAAATTCAAAATATTTTAATGCGGTAACAATGGTGATAGATTGCTTTCAAGTTTAGTGTAAACATTCAAAGACAATAGCATTAAAAATGTGTAGTTCCAAAAATTGCTTGAAAAATTATCAAAGAAGATAAATTTCAAGCAATTTTTTGAACTACATATTTTTAATGCTATTGTCTTTGAATGTTTACGCTAAACTTGAGACTCAAGGGCCGAATGATTTCTCTCATCTGTTGATGCTAGCATATATGGGGAAGCAGTAGGGCTCACGGCTAACCTAACAAAACTGCAAGTAGAATGACTTTCAGAGCATTAGGGGGATGGCTCTATAGGATGCTTGGAGGTGTAGAGAGGGGGATGGGGAGGGGGAGGACATATAAGGAACTCATAGGAGTCTGGAGATTGGGAAGATGGGGGAACCACCCCAGAAGCCGGTGTCGTTCCTCCACGAACTACCCATTTAACGCGTGAGTTCTTCTGGGGGAAACTGCAATAGGTAAAATCCAAGGTGGTTATCCATGATCTGGTTTTTCCCCTCAATAACAAAGTTTATATCCATTGATTGCTAATGTTTTGATAATGTTTCCCCCTCAACTATATTTCTATATTCTTCTAATAAAAAAAATGCTTGAAAAATTCACAATGTAGAAAAGATATAAGTTGTGATATCAATAACATAAAATTCAGAATAGGAGAAGTATAAAGTTTGTATGCATTTAATTCTTCTAGTTGGAATTTTTATAAATATTTAGTTCACCTTCCTTATTGAAGAATATTTTTGCTGAATGTAGAACTCTGATTGAAAGTTCTTTACTGTATCTATTTTGAAGCTGTATTCCCACTGTTGTCTGTCTAGTCTTTGGGGTCTCTGATGAGAAATCTGAACCATTTGAATTATCAATCTCTAATATGTCATTTTGGGACACTGTTTTCCAGATTATCTTCAATTTTCAGTAATTTCAATGTAAGAAATAAAAAAAGAGAAAGGCAGGAAACACATCTGTCATATTGATTTGTCTTTATGTTTAAATTTTCTTTCTAAGTCTGCCAGATATTACTTTCCTTTTGTGTGACCAGACAATCGATTTCTGTATTTTGATCAGAGGTTCAGTTTATCAATGAGAGGAGAAGGTCACAGTGGGCTTATTTAATCCTGGCTGAACCAATTAGTTTTTAAAGTCATTAAAAGTAAAACAAATATATTTTATAATTAACTATGTTTTCCATTTTTTGAGTAAATCCAAATTGTTATATCCTATATTTTATATCCTTTATATCTGAATAAGTTCTTTAAATTTTATTATGAAACCCACATCTATCAGTAATGATTTCTCTCAGCTTTTGTTTATCTAGAATATCTTTATCTCGCCTTCATTTTTGAAAAACACTTTTGAGACAGATTAGGAGAGACAGTGAAACGGCTAGGTAGTCAGGACAGAGGGCCCCTATCCAAGAGCTAGCTGGTAGAGGCAGAGAGTGATTGACAGGAAGTGCTCAGGGCCTTCAAATGCAAAAAGACCTTGAGGTTCACCCTAGTCCCTGACTAAGAGATGGGGGTGGTCACAGGTGGATTCTAGGAAATATTTGCCACCTTTTGTTTTAACCAATGGTGCACTTGACCAGTTTCAAAGCCTGCTTTACATAGATTTTAACCAATGGATTTGAGGGCATTTGTCAATGCCTGCTTTGCATGAATGTTAATTATGCTCATACCCCAAATCAATATAACCTCTGGCCTAATCTCCATTAGATGGTATCCTGCTTCCAGGAACCCCTCCACTTTGCGGAGTCTCTGCTCTTCTTCCTAAATAAATCCTACTCCTTTACTCCTCCTTCCGAGGTTGTCCATGGACTTTATTCTTCAAATTCATGAGACAAGAACCCAGAAGATTGGCACCAAATTCCCGGGATGAATTTCCACCAGACCAAGAGCTACAACATCCAGCTTTTAGCTGGAGAATTGCTTACGCTTTTGGCTGCGGACACCTACAGTCAGCCCAAATTCCCAGTTTTAACTGGGAATGGCTGCAAACACTAGAAGCAGGCTATTTTGGCTGCTGCAATCTGTAGAGGCCCAGACTCCATTTGCCAGCAGGAGCAGGGAATCAGGCCTCATCTCAAAAACCCCGCATCACTTTCTCTTATACTCATTATTTCTTCATTAACACTGTTTTATCTTATTACATTAAATTTGTCCATCCACTGTCTTCTAGCTTGCATAGTTTCTGAAAAGAAATCTGGTGTAAATCTTAAACTTGCTTTGCTGTATATGATGTGCCTTTTTTCCTGGTTGCCTTGATAAATTTCTTTACTGTTGGACTTCAAGCACTTAACTTTGTGTAGCATTGTTTGTTTTGTTGAGGAGCCTCTTATCACACCTGAGCTTCCCTGGGATTCTTCCTTGGTTTTTCCTCTCTCATCACTTTTGGTCACTGTTTCTTAAAATATTTCTCCTGCCGTTATTTCTCTTTTCTCCTTGTGGCTTTCCAATTCTACATGTTAAACCCATGCCTGGGATGCTCTGTTCTAATTTTGTCTTGGTGTTCTATTTCTTTCCTTTGATTTTCTGAATAATTTCATTGACATACTTTTTAGCTTGAAATATAGCCACAGACAGTTATACAGAGAGAACAAAGGATACCATGCACTGTATCTTTTGTCTAGCACCCCCTGGGGTGATATTTTATATGCCAGAACTAAAGCAAACCCAGGAACCACACCGGTACATTACTATTGTATAGATTTATTCAACTTTCACCATTTAAAAACCTGCATTCATTTGTGCATATGTGTACAGTTCTATACAGTTTTATTCCATGTACAGCTTTGTGTCAGCATCACCACAATACAGACATGCAAATGTCCCACCATCACAGAAGAAGGCCTTTATGCCATCCCTTTTCCTGTCCCCTGGAACCTACTAATATGTTCATGTCTCTTGTATTGTCATTTTTAGAATTTTATACAAATAAAATCATACACAATGCAACTTTCTAAAATTGAGTTTGCCCACCAACATAATGCCAGGTTTTAGCATGTCTGAGTAATTTATTCCTTTTTGCCTTTGAATAGCATTCTGTTATAAGGATATGTACAGTTTGTTCAGCCATTGAAAAATATGTGAACTGTTTTCAGTATTTTGCTACATCCTATTTGTAATAGCTGCTATGGGCATATGAGCTGAAGAGATTTCTTCATCCCTAATTTCAAGTATTTTTTCCATCTCTGTCCCAGAATTTCCCATCTTTCTATGCAAACCATCCACCTTTTCAAAAGTGTTCTCCATCGTGACACCTCATTCTGCTTACTCACCAACACCACTTTGAGAACATGGGAGACGAGGAAACTTACACTAACACCAACACAGGCCATTCCTGATTATTCTTCAGTGGTATGAACTGATGAACATCTTTCTCCGTGGTTCTTTTTTATTTTTTTAAATAATTCTTAAAGTTTTAAATTTCATTTTATTTTAACAGAAGTAGACTTAAGTACCCGAGGGAACACTCACATGCTGAATAAAGTTTGAAAGAAAGCCACTTTTTCCTTAGGCAACATTTTCATCTTATTCACAATTACCATGGACATTTTAACCAATCATCAAGGACAACATTCACTGTTAAATTTGGTGAGCTCTGTGATTAATCTTTCCTTCAGCACACAGAGGTAATTACATTTTTTAATTAATAAATTTCACTTTTAGATGACTTTATGTTTCCCATATACCCCACTCCTTTGATGCAAATCAGCCTACTGTTATCCTCTTGCATTAGTGTGGTGCACTTGCTGCTATCTGTGAACCAAAGCTAGTGGATTACTATTGACTGAAGTCTGTCATTCACATTTGAATTCATGCTGTCTTGCGAAATTCCATGAGTACATAAAATGCATAGTTTCACGTAACCACCATTGTAATATCATTCCAAATAGACTTGCTGCCCTAATGATGTTCTGTGCTCCACCTGTTCATGCCTCCCCACCCCTCAGATCCCTAGCAACCACTAATCCCTTGCTGTCCCTGTGATTCTGCCTTTTCCGGAGAGCCAGAAGTTAGAATCATGCTGCTTGTGGCTTTCTCAGATTGGCGTATTCCTCTTAGCAACACAAGGTCAGAGCTCCTCTACATCTTTGTATGGTTTAATATCTCATTTATTTTGATCGTTCAATAATATTGAATCATATGAATATGTAACGGCTTTATTCATTCACCAAAATACATCTTGATCCTTTCAAGTTTGAGACGATAATGAATAAAGCTGATGCAAACGTTTCTGCGTAAACTTTGTGTGGATCTAACTTGTTGACACATTTGGATGGGTCTCTAGGGGCATGACTGCTGGATCATACAGTGAGCACGCACCAGGGTAAGCACACGGTAAAGTGAGCTCATCACACGGCAGGCTTATGCTATGGTGAGTTTGTGATATGTTGAGCACACAGTGTGCACACAAAAGATGTGGTAAACATGACATGGTAAGTGTGTGACATGGTAGGCATGTGATATGTTACACATATCATATCATATGATATGGTGAGGTTATGACACACTACACACATGACACAATAAACATAAGATATGGTAAGCTGCCTTCCAAGTGGCTGGGCCACCTAA
>PVKS010045575.1:0-13734 GCA_004027875.1 Aplodontia rufa
TTTTTTTTTTTTTTTTTAATATTTTGTTATGAAGGAACTGAGTTATTATACAATTGTAAATGCATTTAAAGTAACAATATGATATGCATATATTCTTAAACCGGAATTACCCCCATAGATCTTCCCCTCTTCTTCCTCCCTCTCCCCTCCCTCACCTACCCTATTCCTCTACCACCACTACATATCTATGATTGCCCTAGATTATTTGTTACTATGCCTTTGTTGAGTCTAATACATGAGATTAACTACCTTTCACGCAGGCCTGGTTGAACCCAGGAATTCTTAACCACTGAACCACATCCCCAGCCTTTTTTTTTTTTTTTTTTTTTTAATTTTGAGACAATGTCTTGCTAAGTTGCTTAGGTTATCACTAAATTACTGAGGCTGGCTTCCAACTTGTGATCCACCTGCCTTTGCCTCCTAAATTGCTGGGATTACAGGCATGTGCTACCATGTCCCACTTAACTGTTTTTAATGCACCAGTCAACACATTTTGGTGAATTTTTCCATGTACATAATTATAGTCATTGCTCTTCCTTTTTTTGTTAATGTTATTAGCATTTAGGAGAGTACCTGGCACAGAGGTAGTGTCATAAACTTTGTTTTGTCCTTTTGTCTTTGTTATTTCTACTACTTATTGTTATTATTAATCTTATAAATTTTTAGCAAATCATTATTTGTCAAATGCTTTTTTTTTTTTTAGAGGGAGGGACAGTGAGAGAGAGAAAGAGAGAAACAATTTTCATTTAGTTTTTATGTGGCCTTTGTTGCTGCGAGACTTCATTGTATACGTGGTGCTGGGGCCTTAACTTGCGTACTTGCGCATGCCAGACAAGCACAGTAACCACAGAGCCACCGTTCCAGCCCCCTGTTCAAATGCTTTTATTGAACATCTGCTCTCAGGCATGGTACTGACTACTTAAAAATTTTGTGCCTGCAACATTTTGTTTGGTACCGGGGAATAAGATTGATCAGATTGTGTTATGTGCATGTATGAATATGGCATAATGAATCCCACCATTATGAACAATTATAATGCACCAATAAAAAATGACTGTGAACCAAAAACTAAATAATCTTTTGTTTTGGGTGCTCTGAAAGAAGTCTATAGAAGACAATGGGTGTTATAAAAGGTGGAGTTAGTAATCATTTCTATCTGAAGGAAGACTAATAAGGCCAGTCAAGGAAAGCCTTGCCTTGGGGCTGAGTCTTAAAGATGATACAGGAGCTTGTTTATACACAGGCAAGCAGAGGACTCAAGGCAAGATGTGAAGCACTAGCCTTTTTTTTTTTTTTTAGAGAACAACAGTGAGAGAGAGAGACAGAATCTTTTTTTTTTTTTAGTTGAGTTTTTCACATGACTTTTGTTGCTCTAACACTTAGTTGTGTGCATAGGTGCTGGGGTTTGATTCCATGTACTTGCACATGCCAGACAAGTACCATAACCACCGAGCCTCTGCACCACCACTCCAGGCCGAGCACCAGCCTATTTTATTCAGAAAATGATTGATTAAAAGTTCAGCTTTGTAAACAACAGAGGGACAGGCTGTAATGAGCACAGACACTGAGGAGGTGGTCAGGGGACAGATTCTGAGAATAAAGTCTTAAGGGACATAGCGGAGACATGAGATTAGGGAATGAATGAAAAGCGGGAGATCCTGGACTAGAATCGGCCTTAACTTACTGTGTTGATATCCATGTACGCATGAATATGTAACAACAATTCCCTCCAATATGTAAGACTATGTCAAATGAATAAAAAAAAGGAAGGTACATACGTACATACCAAAAAAGACTTAAGGGAGCTTTTACAGGTTTTTAGCAAGTGAACAACTTAGTTTCAGCATTCGTTCTCTGGGGGTTTTTTTTCAATAATTGGTTGTTGGGTTCCCCCTCCCAACTTTATTTAGTTATGGTATACAATATGCTTTTTGTGTTATATGTATATATTGTGGATTGATTACCGCAATCAAACTAATTAGTAGGTTCATCACGTTTACTAGTTTTATGTCTGTGTGATGAGATCATTTAAGATCTACTTTTTTTAGCAGATTTAAAATATATGATACAGTATTGCTGATTATAGTCACCATTTGGAATATTGGATCTCCAGAATTTATTCATCCTGATTAATTGGAACTTTATACCTTTCGACCAACATCTTCCTATTTCCTCTACCCACACCTCCTGGGAACCAACATTCTTCCTACTTATATGATCCCACATATTAGCTCATGTACTTTTTGTTTTTCTGTGCTTGACTTATTTCATTTAACATAATGTTCCTCCAGTTCACTGTTGTGTCAAGTGTCAGGATTTTCTTCTCATTTAGGGCTAAATGATATTCTTTTGCTTATATATACAATTGTCCCTTGATATCTGTAGGGATTGGTTCCAGGAACTCCTAATCAGTACCAAAGTCTTTTTTTTTTTTTTTTTAAGAGGGACAGTGTGTGGGGGAAAAATCAACTTTATTTAGTTTTTCATGTGGTTTTTGTTGCTCCAAGACTTCGCTGTGTATGTGGTGCTGGGGTTTGAACTTGCGTACTCGCACATGTGAGGCAAGCACTGTAACTGCTGACCCACCTCTCCAGCCTAGTACCAAAGTCTTAAGATGCTCATTCCTTTATATAAAATGGCGTAGTATTTACCTATCATCTCTGTACATCCTCCTGCATAATTTAAAGTATCTGTAGATTATTTGTAATATCTAATATTATCTAAGTAGTTGTTACAGTGTAAGAAAAAAGTCTATTCAGAGCAAATGCAATGTTTGTCTTTCAATATTTTCAGGTTTTGAGGAGCTTGGGGGTTTTATTCGTTAGCATTGTTGGGATTCAGAACTAGGGCCTCTTGCTTGCACCCTAACCTGAGCTGCACCCCAGCCCTCGTATAGGTTCAGTCTGTAGTGGTTGAGTCCATGGAGGGCTCACTGTATACCATATTTTCTTTACCTGTCCATTTATTGATAGACACAGGTTGATTACATATCTTGGCTATTTTGAATTTTCATTTCCTTTGCATATGGAATTTCTGTATCATACAATAGTTCTAGTTTTAATTTGTTGAGGAGCCTCCATACTATTTTCCATAAGGCTGTACTAGATTTCATTTTTTAAAAAGATTATTGATAAGTTTTTAAGGAAGAAAGATGAATTAGACTTGTTTTAGTCAATAAGAGAAGCAATTTAGAACTGAAGTAAAAGAAGAAAAGAACAAGATCATTGGAAGCCAAAATAAACCAGACTTAATGGAAGGAAGGGATGGAACAAGTGAAGAAGAGTAAAGAGTCACAAATAAAGCACTGAAACCTCTATGAACTAATACATTGGTAAACAAGGTGTGTTACACCTATACAGTGGAATATTATTTGGCCATGAAAGGAAGAAGGTTCTGATACATGACGCAGCATGCATGAGCATTGAAAACATGCTCAGTAAAAGAACCCAGACGAGCTTCACATTGTTATATGATCCCATTTACATGAAAAGTCTGGAGTAAGAGCATGTCCATAGAGAAAGAATAGATTAGCGGCTACCTGAGGGGTAAGAGGAAGTAAGTACTAATAGGTCAAATTTTCTCTTTGGGGTGATGAAAATGTTCAAAAATTGATTGTGGTTACAGTTGCATTACTATATTCAATCATTGAATTGCATGCTCTTAACAGATTAGTTGTATGGCTTGTAAATTATGTCTCGATAAAGCTGTTTTTATTTATTTTTTGGTACTGGGAATTGAACCTCCAGGGTATTTAACCACAGAGCCACATCCCCAGACCTGTTTATATTTTTTGTTTTCAGACAAGGTCTCACTAAGTTGCTTAGGGCCTCGCTAAGTTGCTAAAGCTGACTTTGAACTCGAGATCCTCCTGCCTCAGCCTCCTGAGTTACTAGCATTATTATAAGCTTGCACCACCACACCCAGCTGGTAAAGCTGTTTTTAAAAAAGTCTTTAGTAGGGCTGGAGTGGTGGCCCAGCAGTTGAGGCACTTGCCTGGCAAGTGCAAGTACGCAGGTTCAAACCCCAGCACCACATACACAACGAGGTCTCTTAGCAACAAAAGCCACATGAAAAGCTAAATAAAATTGATTCTTTTTCTCTCTCTCTCTCTCTCACTGTCCCTCTGTCTTAAAAAAAAAAAATAAATAAAGTCTTTAGTAATCTTTGTGAGAACCATTTTAGTGTATGTTTATTGTAGAAAAATGTGTGTGTGAAAAGTAGTAGGCTCATAGGTTATGTGGGGGTGGGGTTGAAAAGACAGCATTTGATTTGACAGGATCTTTTAGGAGTTTAAAGTGAATATCCTATGACTTTACATGTCCATTTATCGGTATATATTCTAGAGCAGTGGTGGTTCTCAAACATTAATGTACAGCAGTATTACTCAGAGAACTTGTTAATGCACTCCTGGATCCTTCATCTAGAGATTCTAATTCTGTGAGTGTGGGTTGGAACCTGAGAATTTCCATTTTTAGCAAGATCCCAGAAGATGCTCTATTTTGATTGAAAACTTGGAAACTCAGTATTCCAGTAGTGGTGAAATGGCTGAATAAACTGTGGTATAGACACACTATGAAATACTGTATGGCAGTTAAAAACAATGAATGAACTCTCTGGATACTAATTTGAAGGATCTCTAAGATATAGTGTTACATGAAAAGACCAACTCGCAGATGGTGAATGTATATGGTACTGTTTGTGTTAAAAAATAAAATGACCAATCCATGTATGTATGTGAATATTAGAAAAAAGATTGAAAAGCTACACATTTAGTTGATAACCTCAAAGAAGGAAACTGGATAACAGGGGTGGAGAGAAGGTTTGAGGTGAGTCAAAAACAATGTTTACCTTACAGATATTGTTGATTTCTTTTTTAACACAGAGAGTTTTGCATTATGTAATTGTGCAACAAAAAATTTAAATTAAAAGTTAAGTTTTTTTTTGAGAGGGAGAGAGAATCAATTTTATTTTTTTCACCTGGTTTTCATTTCTCTGTCACTTAGTTGTATGTATGGTGCTGGGATTTGAACCTGGGTCCTCGCACATGCCAGGCAAGCGTTCCAACTGCTGAACCACCACTCCAGCCCCAAAAGTTAATTTTTAAAAACATAAAATAGAGATTAATGAGGAGCTGGAGCAAAGTTTGAGTCTGGAAGGAGATAGGAATAAAATAGGACCAAAAGCAGAGCTGGAAAGATGAGCTTATGCAAGGGAGGGAGCAGGGAGCATAGCTTCCTCTGAGGCTGGAGGAAGGAAGCGCAGGTGGTTGCATACATGAAGTATACAGGTAAGAGGTCTCCTACTGCCTCCAGATGCAGTGCCACACTCCTCAGTTCCTAGTGACTTGAGAGACTGAGGCAGGAGGATTGCAAGTTCAAGGCCAACCTGGGCAACAGAGTGAAACCCTGTCCCAAAATGAAAAATAAAAGGGACTGGGGAGGTAGCTCAGTGTTAAAGCACCCTTGGGCCTAATCCCCGTTACCCCCCTTCCCCCCCAAAAAAGAGGGTACATATCTAATAGCATCAATTTTTCTCTTTATAGAGGTCAGCCTATCATCTATCGTCTTATTCCTTAAGGGCATAGTTTCCATTTAGGTAATGGAAGAGATAAGCCAGAAATACAGAGGATTTCTTCCTTCTATGAGAAGTCCTAAGGCCTTGGCTGATGTTGGAGCCTGTGCATTTTCGGTGGCAGATAGTTGTATTACTGTGTCATTTCCTATGGCATTGCTACTGAAATGAGAAATAGAATATGCAGTTGGAGTTTTGGAGTGTGGGTGCTGAGGGGTGAGGAACTTTACAGTTTGGTTAGAGAATGGTTGAAGGGATGCACCACGTAGTTTCAGCCATATAGGGAAAGAAGTGAAGCTATAAAGTGGTCTGAGATAAAGGGCATTAATCAAAGGGCCAACCGTTTACAGAGGGTGGACAGAGCAAAGTGGAAATACTGGGTGGAGCAGGCCACCATCTGAAGAAGCATGAAGAGTATGGGGCAAGAGGAGTGTTTTGACTGTTGAGAAGGATGTGGATGCAAATTGTGGTTGGGTTGACTATAACCCTGGTTACTGGACTGTTCACAGGCCTACGTGGCATGGTGGTGGCCTGAAGGGCAGTAGACTGCAGACTTTGCCTAAAGGTAAAGAGGAAATGTTGCTGACATTCTGTTATCTTTGAAATAGAACCTTCCCTTGCCAATTCTAGAAACTTTAGCTAGCTTCTCAAATGCAGGTCTCCACAGTGCAGTGGGGAAATGAGAGAGAATAGAGGTCTCTAGTTCATACAGAGGCATGGCTTTTTTTTTTCTTTTTAAATTTCTCGATATAGCCACATTGGGTGGGTGTTCATCATAAATATCTTGTATGAATTATAGCAGTGTAATAGTTTGCCACTTCTAACTGGAGCAAGTCTTTTCCCTGAATCTTTGCCTCCTCACCAACTCCCAAAGGCTTAAAATTATTCTGTATATAAAAAGTGAAGAAATTTTTACTGTTTTTGGTTCCATGAAAATATTCACCATATGAGCTTTATAACATCAGTAATTAAAGAAATAGTGAGTTTTTATTAAGAATTCTTAATTTCTCTGTTTTGGTAGAAAACTTGATTTGGAAATTAAAATTTCTTCAGGGCTAAAAGAATCTAAAGAAAAATTAAACGCCGTTTTAGACTCATTGTTAGTTTTCCAAGTTTACAAAAATGACCTATGCTTAGTATTTTTTATATTTTATGTTGCGTCTTAAATAATATCAGTTTTCTTTTTTATGAACAGAGAAACTTAATATTAAGTTTGTGCTCCCTGAGGCTAGAACTGGACTGCTCTCTTTTGAAGAGAGCCAGAGAATTAAGAAACTCCATGAAGAAAACAGACAATTCTTGTGTATACCAAGGAGGTGAGTTGAACAAGAACTTAGATCTTTACAAGGCATAAAGGGCAACCTAGTATAAAACTTTTAGTCGTTCACATTTTTCATGCTTTTCTTCAGCTGCCATTATTATTTCCGAATTCCCTGTTTTGTTTTGGTAACTTATGTGTGGAATTGTTTCCTCTCTGGTTGTTTCAGACCAAACTGGGACAAAAAAACTAGCCCAGAAGAACTTAAACAGGCAGAGAAAGATAACTTCCTAAAATGGAGACGTCAGCTTGTCCGGTGAGTGTTAGACTCTAAGGATTTGTCTTGAAACTTTGAGCTCAGATAGTCTTGACAATTTCTTTAAAGGGGAAACGGGAAACGGTAGTGTTCTAGTTGCAAATCCATAGTTACATACGCAAATACAACATTGCTAAGTGCCTTTGCCTCTTTGCACAAAGATGATAAGTTGAATGCTCTGTTCAGTTCCTGGCCTGCCTTTCAGTAAGGTTCCCTGCAGTTGATCGCTGTTCTCCTGAGCATACTTCCAGTAACAATTGTGTGAGAAATGTGTGATTTTGTGTAGAGTTAAACTTCAAGGGGGCTGGAGCCGTGGCATGTGCAAGTGTGCAAGTTCAAACCCCAGCACCACAAATGCATTGAAGTCTTGGAGCCACATGGAAAACTAAATAAAATTGAGTCTCTTTTTTTCTCTCTCTCTTCACTGTCCCTCTCTCTTTAAAAAAAAAAAAGAAAGAAAGAAAGAAAAGAAAAAATTCAAGGCTAAATAGTTCATGGATAAAATTTGAATTTGGAGGAGTATGATATGAATAAATTTAATTTTTTTTTTTTTTTTTAAAGAGAAAAGGACAGAGAGAGACAGAATCAGTTTTTTTAATTGAGTTTTTCACATGGCTTTCGTTGCTCTGACACTTAGTTGTGTACGTGGGTGCTGGGGTTCAAACCCGCGTACTCGTGCATGCTGGGCAAGCACCACAATCACGAGCCACTGCTCCAGCCCCAATAAATTATTTTTCTATATTGACTCAGCAAAAGGTACAGAATAATTATATTATATTGTAAAGTGATGAATTTTAACATTTATACTGCTAAAGACTATAATCTGGCAAAGATATAAACTTCTTATTCTAAAGCCAGGCTAGAAGAGGAACAAAAATTAATATTGACTCCATTTGAACGAAATTTAGACTTTTGGCGCCAGCTCTGGAGGGTCATTGAGAGAAGGTGAGTAACCATTTTCTTTTGTGTAATAAAGACATTGTAGTTGTGTTGTTAGATTTGGATATTGACACATGCTTGTGGACTCTCAGTTTGGGGAAGTGGGATTGAATTATATAAAGAACTATTGAGAATTAAAAATCTGAAAATATGATATTGTATTTCTTTTAAAATATAGTAGAGTTCCTTTGGGGTTTTGTTTTGTTTTATTTTTTGTTATTAGATGAGTGTAGCGTGTGAGAATAGTGAATGTTTTCTGTAAGGTGAATTCCAAAGTACTTATATATTAAGTTCCTTTTGGTAATTAAAAATATGGGTATAAAAAAGGATAGGTTCTTGCCTGTAAAGAGCAAGTGTGTTATGGGGAGAGCCAGATGTTGGAGCTCATTTCAGCAGTCTTTTATGGAGTTCAGCTAAATGCCAAAGTATCAGACACCAGGGTCATGTAAATGAACACAGTCCTGGAACTCAGAATTCAGTACTTAGTACCTAGTAAAATGCAAAAGAGCAATATTCCTACAGTGTTACAGAGAGGAAGGCCCTAGACTGTGCCATAGCAAAGAACAGATAAGGATTGAGGGAAATCAAGGGGTGTTTTGTTTTGTTTTGTTTTGTTAAATGGGCTTTTGTAAAAAGAGTGATTCGGTAAGTTAAGAGTGGGAAATTTTCATTCTTTTCCATGTAATACTGAAAAGAATTCCTGATTTTTAGAAGTTAATGAATCAACTTTCTCTAATATCACCTCTTGAGTGTAGTTAGAAGAGTTTCTGAATTATTTTCAAGGACTCCATAAATGAACCTACTATTTGAAATGATGCTTTTAACAAAGAACCTTCTGAGTGTATTGTTTTGAAATCCATGAAACTGAATGCTTTAATTGTAATTCTTAGAAAAAAATATTCCCACATTTAACATTGTTTACCAAAAAAAATAAGACTTGATTTAAACTTGTTTCTTTTAAAGGTGATGAAAATATTTGGGCATTAGTGTGGTTTTAAAAATGTGTGAATAAACTTAAAATCACTGGATTGTACATTAAAAAGGGTGAATTTTATGATATGTGAATTACATCTCAATTTTTTAAGTCATTTAGGTGCCCTGCCCCCTGCTTCCTAGAGGGCTGTTTGGCTGGGGTATTAAGAGGTCAGAATAGTAATGTGAAAAAAGGAGAAGCTTGCTGCTGATAACAGGCTCCACGCAGGCCCCTTTACTTGGTTAGGCTTGAGTGGATTTTGGGGAAGCCCGGTATTGTTTTTCCAGGGAACTTTTGCAGGGCAGAGTAGATTCATGTCTCCTTCAGTGCTTCATTAGCAGTTGAGGGTATATGCTGCTGAGAATGCCTGTTTCTTTTTTCCAAGAAGAAATGATACCAAGCTCTTCAATACTGTACCTGGAACCCCTACCCACATACTTTATTATTGTTTTGTTTTGTTTTAGATTTTCTCCTACTTCCTATATTTTTCTGTCTTTTCTCTCTGTTCCTTTTATGTATTTATTCTGGTTCCTGTTATTTATGTACAAGGCCTTTCCCAAATGTCTAGTAATGTTTGTTGTCCATTCTTATTTATTCATTTATTTACTTATTTATTTGCAGTACTGGGAATTGAAATTAGGGCCACTGGCATGCTAGACAAGTGCTCTTCCACTGAGCTACATCCCCAGCCTCCGTCCATTCACATTTAAGAATGAAGCACTACAAAGCTGATTGACCTACCTGTTTGGGTAGAGTTTGTCAAGTGGTGAACCTCTCTGTGAAGTGACTGGGAAGGGAGCAATCGTATTTGGTTGGAATATCCCAGGATGTTACTATCTGTTGGCCTTTTTCCCTAAGGCCAGTTATTTTTTTAATGTGAAGAATGATCTCCTGGGAATGGGGCCAAACAGTGGTATACTAGGAGGTGAGCGTACTCACAGTTCAGTTTGTAGGCTTGTTTCATTTCCCTTTCTACGACAACTCTTCCTCACCTTCGGTACCCGAAGTTCCAGTTATAGAGCCTGTTAGGTTCATTTTCTGCATAGCCAACACTTGCCCTCTGCTGTAGGTGGAGAAATGGAAGCTGTGGGCTGGGTTGCTGGAACAGTGGAACGGACCTAGGAGCTCTAGGAAGGCAATTCTGGTCCCAAACCTCATCCTCTGTTCTAGAGAGAGCTGAACTTTCTTGAGACTGAGCCATGAACAGCCTTTCTTCTTGCTGGTTTGGTATTTCTTAGTTGTTGTTGTTTTTTCTTTCTCCTTGTTCTAATGAGTTTCATCCTTTGCTTTTAGTTGTTTTAGATTTTGAGAGGTAACAGAAGCAGCTATATGTGTTCGGTCTTCCATGTTCAACAGGAATTCCTTTGACACTTTATGCCTGTGAATTAGCATTTGGCTTCCCCAGAGTTGAGTCTGCACTTTTTCAAACTCCTAACTTCAGTTGGTTACAGAATTACTTACTCTGCTATTTTTTATTGATACTTGATATTTCTCTTTTTAATAACAATTTTTTTCTTAACTTGGGGAATATAGTTCATATCACATGAAAATAGAACTGAGTTACACAGAAACGTTATTAATAAAATGACTGCTACCACATCTTTAACAGGAAATATTTATTGATGACTTCTCCACAGCAGATGTCTCCTGTTTGCTAACAGGCTGGTTAAACCATCTGCCTCTTTAATTTCAACAGTAGTTATCAGAAAAGATTTGATGTATAACATGCCATTGAAATGCAGGAAGCTGCTGAAGGCAGTGGGGGCAGCACACTGTATTCCAGTAAGAAAAGGCGTTTCCACTGTGTTCACAAATGCTTCCTGCTACACAGTTGGCACTTCTCATCCTGATTCAGCACGTGAAATAAGCCAGCTTGAAATGTCTTTTTTCCTGCTAGTGTTTCGAAGCTGTGTATCCTGTGTGTTTGGTGGGTAGATGTAATGTTTGTGGGCCTTGTGGTTTTTAGCTTGTGAGGCTTTGTCCATTTTTTGCAATCATTTAGCTTAATTCAGTTTGCAAGTGAATTGTACTGGAACCAGCTTAGAGAACTTAAAAACGCTAGCAAATCTGTGAATTAGTTTAAATCAGAAGACTACACTAAAATTTTAACTACTCTGAAAAACAAAATGCCCTTTCTTTGATTTGTCAGAGACCTGCCTAAAGGATAACCTTGATTCCTTGATGTTTAGTATGGTTGCAAAGAGTTATCTTAGAAAAGATTGGTTGCCAAATTAGGATTTGGGGAGAGTGCTATAAGATGGTGAGACCTGTGCAGTTTCTCTTTCCGTTGGCCATCACAGCTGGCCCTTGTAACATCTTCATGGCCATAGAGACTAAGGGAAGGGAAGAAGGTACCTCCCAGAGAAGAAAAGTATTTTTTCTAAGAAGAAAAGTTCTGTAGTGTTGCAGTCCCCTCTACGTTTGTGAGGGATTCAGGTAACTTGCTGTCAGCTGCAGTAAGTTTTCTTATTGCCACATCTTCTATGTGATGGGAGAAGTTGAACTCATGATTCCTGCTTCAATATGAACCTAAATTGATATTTTGCTGTTTTCTCATTTAAGCACATTCTTGGAACTGGTAAATAAATGGTTGTTTGCTAGGTACAAGCTTTCTGTGGCAGTCCTGGGTTTAAATAAGATACGGGCTTTTATTGAGGCAGCTGTCAGCAAGTGCTTTATTAGCTTTCTTTTGAAGCCTTAATATGAATGAAGACTAGGGACTGAATATTTTGTAGACTTCACCTTGAAGTGAAGTCTGTGGAACTCTTTTATCTCACCAAGAGAGTTTAATAGAAGTTATAATGTAAGTTTTAGCAATGAAATGCTATCTAAGCCCTTCTAGATCATATTATTGCAGTAAAATGTTGTGGGTAAGAGCATAACCTCTCTGGTCCAGATGGCTTGGGTTCCTGTTCTGGGTTAGTTGTTTATAGCTGACACTGGGCAGGTTACATAACTATTCTAAGCCTGTTTCCTCACACAAAAACTGGGAATAATTATGCTTTTAAAAATATGTGTTGGAGGGCTAGAGCAGTTGCTCAGCATTTGCAGCACTTGCCTGGCATGCATAGGTACGCGAGTTCAAACCCCAGCACCACGTACACAATGAAATCTTGGAGCAACAAAGGCCACATGAAAAACTAAATAAAAATTGATTTTCTCTTCCTCTCTCTGTCTCACTGTCCCTCTCTCTTTTTAAAAAAAAAAATATATATATATGTGTGTATATATATATACACACACATATATATACATATGTGTATATATATGTATATATACAGCTGGAGCAGCGGCTCAGCAGTTATGGCGCTTGCCCAACATGCATAAGGACATGAGTTCAAACCCTACCACCACATACACAACGAAGTCTCAGAGTAACAAAAGCCACATGAAAAATTAAATAAAATTGTTTCTCTCTCTCTCTCTCTCTCACTGTCTCTCTTTCTTTAAAAAAGAAAAATACATATGTTTGTGTGGGTGGGTGGGTGTGGGTGTGTCAGGTGCTTAACGTATGGAAAGTGTTTGATACACTTCCTTCAGTATGTGGTCAACAGTCCCTTTCACTTCACAATGATTGGATTCTCTCACTTTTTTTTCCCCCTAGTGATATTGTGGTCCAGATTGTAGATGCTCGAAACCCACTCCTGTTTAGATGTGAAGATTTGGTAAGTAAAATTCACCTTCACATCCTTGGAGTGAGAAAAAAAGGAGAACATTAACACAGCAATCACTGTAGGGAGCATTCTGAACTCTTTTGCTTTGTTTAATGAGGCCTCTCTCTCCTCCCAAGGTCAGAAGCTTCCCTAATGCCACTGTTTAGACAGATGTTTTCTCAAGCAATTATTCCATTCACAGGAAGGCACAAGCACTTGCATGAGTTTTTTTCTACCTTTTTAGTTGAAAAATCACTTTTATTAGTAGACATATGCCAGTTTCCCATTTTTCAAGAGACACAAATTAAAATAGCATTTTACTTATTTTAGTATATTCCAGTCACTTCACTTTTTAATCCATGTTATTAAGTTTTCCCTTCTTGCACCTTACTTATTATTCCCTGTGGTATTTTACAAGTGAATTACATTTACAAAATACCACGGGGTGTAGTTAACTCATGTATAAGGATTACATGAAAAGTTGTCATACAGATTTGAATTAAGGAAACACTATGTATATTTGAAAGTGTTCATTTTTCAGTGTGAGCATCATAGTGAAACTTCTTTTCAAAGTTTACTGAAAAAATTACTTAATAAAATGTACCAAGATATAAAATATTCAAACTAGGAAGTGATTTAACACTAGGGGTAATAAAAATGTTTATTGGGATCTTTAATATAATTAGCGTAATATTTTACTTGTTTGTAGGGACCTTTCTAAATGTCCTTGTCTCACATAGGAATGTTACGTGAAAGAGACTGATGCTGAGAAGGAGAACATTATTCTGATAAACAAGGCTGACTTACTGACTGCTGAGCAGCGGAGCGCCTGGGCTGCATACTTTGAAAAAGAAGATGTGAAGGTTATTTTCTGGTCAGCTTTGGCTGAAACCACTCAGCTGAATGATGACTCTAAGGTAACCAGGGGCACTTTTTCAGGGAGGATTTTGTTTTCTGATTAATGTGCTTTATTTATGTTTTGTTTTTCATATTGGAGATTTGTGGGCGCTAGTTTTGTTTTTTT
>PVKS010045576.1:0-13727 GCA_004027875.1 Aplodontia rufa
TCTCAGGCAGTAGCTGGGCTGTAAGGATTCCCTGATCTCAGGCAGTAGCTGGGCTGTAAGGATTCCCTGCTCTCAGGCAGTAGCTAGGCTGTAAGGTATCGACTTCTGACGTCCGTCTAGAGCTCCCCGTACGGGCCACCATTTGTCCGGTCCTGGCCAGCGGATCTCTCCTGCAGCCCCTGTCTCAGCCCTCCTGTGCCTGCACTCTCTTCACCTCTCATCTGTGGCTCCTTTGGGAAGGCCAAGTGGCATCTGAATCATCACTTTGGGAGCAAGAAATGGACATATGGGTTTGGTTTTCTCCCTCTGCTTTCTTTGGGATATTTCTGCTCAGAAGATATATACTTGGCTCTGTTTACAGTTGTGCTTATTTAAGGAGATAGTTTAGCTGTCCAGTACTTGCTGTAACCACGTAGGAGAGTCTGGGAAATTCTAGGGCTGAGAATCATCTGATATTTTGATCTAGTTGTTGTGGATTTCAAGCATAGGAGAAGACTGTGGGGAAAGGACAGGACACCTCAAAGTTCAAGAACATGTAAGACCTGGTTGGTCATACATCAAGTTATTTCCTATTCCATTCATTGAAATTCAAGATATTTTTACTAAATGCCTAAAACTGTTGTTATGAAAAAGTGTTTTCTCTATTTATACACATGTGTTTGTTTATAAAATTCATGTTTGTGACTTAAAATTTCTTGGAGATGAAATACATTATGAAGGATGACAAGGAGGGAATTATTATACTGGGCAACTATTGGTAAACAAGGCTCTTCGTAGGGCATAAGAAAATCCTACTGGGCAAGTGGGCTTATAGACATCACATGTTACATCTATGTTATGAGTATGCACAATGAGTCTTGGAGAGGGGTAACTAACTTTTTTTTTCTGGCTTGAGATTTTTATTCTTTTTTATTAGTGCATTATAATTTTACATAATGATGGGATTAGTTCTCACATATTCCTAGATGAACACAAATCAGCAATACAATTTATTCAATATCCTCCCTCCCACACCCCTCTAATCTCCCTGCTCCCATCCCCTGATCCCTTGCCCTTCTTCTGGGTTCTATATTGTTCCTAAAACACCCAAATACAGTGACATAATTCTTGTACCTATGAAGAACACTATATATATAAAATGTGCTAGTGTTCCCATCCCCCCGTAACCCCTCTAGCATTTGATACAGTTTGTATTCTTCATCTTTGCTAGTCTGACTGGAGTGAAGTGAAATCGTAATATAGTTTTGATTTGCATTTCTGTGATTGCCAGTGATTCAGAACACTTTCTCATGTATTCATTAGCTTGCTCAAAGTCCCCAGTTGAGAAGTTTCTGTTTAGCATTCCAGCCTATTTACTGGTTGGATTGTGTTTTTGTTACTGAGTTTTTTGAGTTCTTCATAAATTTTGTATATTAGTTCCTTCAGATATCACAGGCCTGATTCTCTACCATTCTGTAGGTGGCCTCTTGACTGTTTTGACAATTTCCTTGGCTGTACAGAAACTTTTCAGTTTAATAGCATCATACTCATTGATTTTTTACTGTAATGCTTTCACTCTAGGGGTCTTATTGAGGAAGTCATTGCTAACTCCCATATGCTGGACTGTTGATCCTAATTTTTCTTCTAGCAGTTGTATGGTAGCAGGCTTAATTACTAATTCCTTGATCTATTTAGATTTGATTTTCATGCAAGGTGATTGATAAGGATCTAATTTCAATTTTCTGCAAGTGGCTATCCAGTTTGTCCAGCACCATTTGATGAGTAGGCTGTCTCCCCTCCATGTTATATTTTGATCATTTTATCAAAGATCACATGTTAAAGATTTGTTGGTTTGTCTCAGAGCCTTCTATTCTATTCCATTGGTCTTCATTCCTATTTTGATACCAGTACCATACTGTTTTAATAGTACAACTCTATAGTACAATTTTAGATCTGGTATTGCAAAACCACCTGTTTCGTCTTTATTGCTTAGTAATGTTTTGGCTATTCTGGGTTTCTTGTTGTTCCATATGAATTTGAGAACTGCTTTTTCTATATCTACAAAGAATGACATTGGAATCTTGATGGGGGTTGCAATTAATTTGTACAGAGCTTTTGTATGATTTTGTTTTTGGATTCAATCTGCTAGTCTGTGTTTTTTTATGGGTGCATTGAGACCATTCACATTCAGTGTTAGAATTGTTATGTGATGGTGGTTCATATTCATTGTGTTTTATTAGTAAATTCTGTGCTGTCTTAGTTGTCTTTTGATAGCATGTACCTTTATTGAATTTCCTCTGTCAGTTTTGAGGAATATTAGCTTGTTCTTCTATCTGGAGTTTATCTTTGAGAATTCTTTGTAATGCTGTCTTTCTGTTCATAAATGCTGCAAGTTTGTTCTTACCATGAGAAGTTCTTATTCCCCCCCACCTCAAATTTGAAGCTGAGTTTTGTTGGTATAGTATTCTTGGCTGCATGTTGTGTTCATTCAGGCATTGAAAGATCTCCTTCCAAGATCTTCTCTCTTCCAGAGTCTGAACTGAAAAGTCAGATGTGATTCTGATTGGTTTGCTTCTGAATGTGATTTGGTGTTTCTCCCTAGCTGCTTTCAATATTATTTCCTTGATTATCCTGTTGTACATTTTGAATTTGATGTGTCTTGGTGAGCTTCTTGTTTGATTAGGCCTATTGCGTGTCCTATAAGCTTCCTGGATGAGCATATCTGACTCTATTTTTATATGGGCAAAATTTTGTTTAGCAATTTCCTTGAGAATGATCCTTATCCCATTTGCTTGTGTTTCGATTTCTTCCTGTATCCCAATTACTCTTATATTATTTCTTCTCATTTCATCCTATTTTTAAAATTCTGTTTGTGTCTGTGAGGTTTTTTATTTTCTTTTTTGTCATCTGTGTGTTCTAGCTTGCTCAGCCTGTCCTCATTGTCAGAAGTTCTTTCTTCAAGAGCTGAGGTTCTGTTTTCTATAGAAATTAGTCTATTATTAAATTCTTTGATGGTTCCTCTCATGTCATTGATTGCAGATTTTAGTTCTGTTACTTCCTTTTTAAGTATGTCTATTTCTTTGATAACAGAGTTTTTCATCTCATGAGTTTTCTCACTTAATCTCTTCATTATATCTTCTTTTAGCTCATTGTTCCTTTCGGTAATTAGAGCATTGATGATATTTTCAAGGTTTTCATCTCGATCCCTATCTGTGGCATCCTTTTTGGGGGAGCTATGGGTTTGAGGTGAACCTCTCCTTGTTTGATTTTTGAAAAGCTTCCTGTGGATCTATGAATTGAGATTTCCTGCAGGAAAGCTAGGCAGTTCTTCAGGTGGTTTTTCCTTACAAGTCAAAAGGTCAGATCAGCCACTAACTCTTTGATGAGCACCTTCTTCCAGATGCTGTTTCTGTCTGGGTCCTTGTGTTGCTCTACCTTTTGGTTCCAGGCTCAAGGTTGTAAATCTGAACCTACCAAAATGTAGTCCTACCTTCTGGGGGACTCAAACACGCCCCAACAGGAATGCAGGGCATAGGTAGGTGGGGCTACTTCATGTGGGGTACCTCCCCTGGTTGGTCCTGAGCAGGGTTGCTCCGGATACGGGTATCCTGTGTGCCTTCCAGTGGGACTCAAATGGCCCCTGGTAATTAAATTTTTCTTTTTCTTTTTCTTTTTTTTAAGAGAGAAGGAGTGAGGGAAAGAGAGAGAGAGAGAATCAATTTTTATTGAGTTTTTCACATGGCCTTCAATGCTGTGACACTTAGTTGCGTGTGTGGTTGCTGGGGTCCGAACCCGTGTACTTGCGCTTGCTCGGCAGGCACCATAACTGCTGAGTCACCACTCCTGCTCTGGTAATTAACTTTTAAGACACAGGTAAGAAGTGGTAACACTGAAAATCCACCACAAGTCTCTTTGATTTTAAAGGCCATTGTCAATGTCTTCCAATCACATATGAACAAATTAAAGAGAAGTTCAAGAGAAAACATAATTAAGTGCTATATTGAACACAGTCAAATGTCAACTCAATAGTCACTGGTCATTCAGCTGTGGGAGAGGATATTGGTGGTTCAAGTTAGAAGAAGCATACTTCCAACGGGACTTGACATCATGTTCCTGTCATCTACGTTTCTACTTTGGTTACTATCCATAAGGTGTCAAAATCATTTATGATAAGCACACTTTAGGTATCAGCAATTTAAATTTAAACTTGGAATATCTCAAATGATAAGGTACCTAGCATATATATCTTTGGATATTTTTTTCTTTATCATTGAAATCATGTCATTCAAATAAACTATCTGAACCATCTGAATGTAGCAACTTAATTCTGACACAACTTCAAGATATTGGCAGAATATTCAGTGCTGATTTTCTATAGGGGAACACTTAAAGTTATTTGCTGAAATCACGAATTATCTACTTCATTTTGAGCACAGATTTAATAACATCTTGATTTAATACCATATACAAGTTGTTTGCTGTTCTTATAAAATCTGGAATTTCAAATTGACATATCAAAATTCCAATGTTTACTTCTAACTCTAGACTTTGTTATTGTAATATAAATTAAAACAGTTTATAAATCTACCATTATATTTCCTATTCCAGTGAGCCCCAAACCTCAAGAAACAACACTCTGATTTAGAATCATATTAAAATGACCAAAACTGAGGAAGTAAAAAAAATTCATTTAATTTATAAAAGATTATTTCATAAATTTACTATAACACCCTGAATCAATCTAATTTTACATTTTTATAGGAAGTATACTGCAAGTCTAAAACTCCTAATTAAATAGGTACCTTGGATTCTAAAAAGTGACAAATCCACCTCACTAAATAATAATCTTATTGTAGTGCACACAGAAAATTCTAGAGATATAAAAATGAAACCAGCTCAAAGTAAAAGTATTTGAAAAGAAAAAAAATTCATCTAATGCAACACAATTTTTTTGCCACCAATGCAAATAATAAATCATTTTGAATATCCATGTGTGCCACAGGACTTATTTATGGTAATGCAGTTTGGTTGTTCAGTGAAGAAAATTAATAGTGCTTTTAACTCAACTATTAGATGTAAACTTAAGGAGGAATTAACACAGGAATTCAAGTATAAGAACAAAATTCCATGTTACAAATCTAGGTTTATTTGTTTGCTTTCTTATTTGTTTGGTATGTTGGCTTATAATACAGCATTGCTTATAAGAGAGTGTTGATAGGAATCATAGCTCAAGCATTTAAGAAATAAAATACCCAGAGACTGCATATTTTGCTTATTTATAATAAAATATCTGGCCTGAATCAGGTTCACAGTGAGGACTTTCTCCTCCTAGTTTCTATTTCACATGAAGGTGTTATTCTACTGCATTTATAGTCTCTGGAGCTACATTTTCCTAGTCTATATGTCTATCAAATCACAATCTCTCTCTTCCTAAATTAAAATTGAGAAATGAAAAGGGGGTGGTTTTTGCACTGCATGCATACCACTCTCTGCCTATTGACATCAGCACCAAGAAGAACTGGTGGAGGAAAACAGGAGAGGATGCTTTTCTTCCCTAGTTGAGCTGAGCTTCCTAGGCCAACCTGCATCCCTGACTACTTCTGACCCCCACCTGGATGCTCCAGCATCAGTGCCTGTTGCCTTTGGGCCCCACTTTCCCCTTTCCCTCCCAGGCAGATCTCTACCAGAAGGGCTGCTCCAAAAGGCCCAGAGCCATGGAAGGACCTCACATAAAATATGATCTAGGCCACCAGATTCTCATTCTTGGTAGATTGAATAGAGTCTCAAGGGTTGGTTCTGTTGATGGTCACTGCTTTAGTTTTATAGAGGAGATAGGGCAGTCATTCTGGGGCTATTTTCTTGTTGTCTATAAGACCACAGAGAAGCAGAAACCAGGTGAAAACACACAGATCCAGACAAATAAGGCAAGCCTCAGTTCCTTCTTGAATTTCCAGTTCATATAATTCCTAGATGGATTTTCCCCCTTACTTTTAGATATGTTAGATTACATCTGATAACATCTCAACAAGCCCTTTTACCTAATGTAGTTTAAAGGCTTTTTATCCTTAAAGGTAAAAAAATTTGATTATAACACCTATAAAAAGTGCTCACCGTGTTTTTCTTTAAAAAAAAATCTACTGCTTAATGGCAAAAGCAAATGTTTCTCCAACATGGTGGCTTTCAAACGTCCATGTATCTTAAACTCAATAGGAAAGTTGTTTTGTTTATTTTTAAATGCAGATTTGGGCCAGCGTGGTGGTGGACACCTGTAATCCCAGTGGCTCAAGAGGCTGAAGCATGAGGATCACTAGTTCAAAGCTAGCTTCAGCAACTGAGTGAGACCCTGTCTCAAAATTTTAAAAAATAAAAATAAAAAAATTCAGATTTGGGGGCTCCAGTTCTGACTGACATCAAAATCAGAAACTGTTAGGGTTGTAACAAGCATCTAGAGCTGAACTGGACACTTAAAGAAACCTGTTCCAGCGATGGTTCAGTAAATATTAGCTGCTCTGCAAATGGTTAGGAGCTTAGGATAACACATGGTTTTACATTCCTTAGCTTTGTACGGTAGACTCTGTCTTTACATCTCTACTCCCTCATATGTAGAATAGAGCAATAATAATTCTTTCTATATAAAGTAGAGATAAGAAGTAAACTGGGTGCAGTGGTGCATGCCTATAATCGCAGGCTCTGGAGGCTGAGACAGGAGGATCCAAATTCAAAGCCAACCTCAGCAACTTAGTGAGGCCCTAAGCAACTTAGTGAGACCCTGTCTCAAAATAAAAAATAAAAAGTACTGAGGATTTGTCTTAGTAATTAAGCACCTCTGAGTTAAATCCCTGGTATAAATAAATAAATAAATGATGTATTAAGGACATTTAGAATGATTCTTTTAGCAATTTTGAAATATACATCTTATTTTTAACTATAAGTCAAGTGAGTCAAACAATATACTAATTAGCTTGATTTAAACATTCCATAATTTAAACATCAAAACATCACATAGTACCCCATAAATATATGCAAGTGTTATTTATCCATAAAATAAAAATTTAAAGTAAATTAAATTAAAATAAAGATAATATTAATAATATTACTAATATTACAAAGCTGTCACTTCATCACACCACCTTTCAATGATAAAAGTTGAGTTGGTCTAGTTTTCCTTTCTATATAGGGCACAACAATGTAGCAAGTTTAAAAAATGAATTTCTTGCTTAAGTCTTTGCTCCTTTTGGACCTTATGTTCACAAATTCTCCCCGTGAGGAGTCAGTTGCCCCAGCTGTAGAGCAGGACTAATAAAACAGTCTATGAAGGGGCACGTGTAAAAGTAATGTTATGGTCTGTAAGATGCAAAGTCTACATCACAGGGACCAGACTTCAAATTCTTGACTTGCTCACAAGCAAGCAAGATAAACTGTGGCTATCAATGCGGGAAGTAACTGATCATTGGATGAAAACAGGCTTAGAGGCAAAGAAACCTGCACTCTAATCCTGCTTTGATTAGAACATGGTGAGTAACTTCCAGTTATTCCATCTGTCTGAGCCTGGAGTTCCTCAACTTCAGTCATTTAAGCTCATTTTTACATCTTCAGGCCACTATAGGAGGTAAAGAATAATCAGGTTGATGATTCTGTCCATTCCAGATGTTTAAAAATGTACATCAATCTCTGATCCAGAAGGAAGAGGGGGTTAATGGGTAGGAGGAAGGAGTTTGGAATGAACATGCTTCCCCTATCAGGTATCACTTGGTTTGACATTTTCTCTGAAGAAGTGTAAGTCACATCAACTAAGAGTTCTGAGCTCTGAGGAGCATTTCTGCTTGTCAGAATATGATAGTCCTGGGACTCTGAGCAAATCTTCTTAAAAACATTTCTTTTCAAGCCTGATGACATGCTACATTGAGTTTTAAAAGAGACAATCAGAAGTGTCAATTTAAGGAAAAAAAACACAAGGGAGGAAAAAAGGAGAAAAACAATTTTTAATCAAGAGAATCTGATCCATTAATATCCCCCCGATGAATTGACAGAAGGCATCTTTTATGAATTTTATCTGTAGAACGCCACAGTTTGGCAGCAGTATGATTGAGGACCGTAATACCTACAAGTTCAAGGGTTTGTCATTCCTCCTACTAAATTATCAGGAATATTTATTGAGTACTAGGACACATAGTGATCTATGCACTTTAAATCACAGACTAAAGAGAGCAATACACACTCAGTGGCCCAGTAAAGACAAAGGCATCTGCACTCCTGTATCAAGACTGAGTCTGGAGGTGCATATAAGATATACATCTAATTTAACTTCTCAAAAAATCACTTTGAAAAAGATACCATTATCTAGAATTTACAGAGGAGTAACTGAGATTTAGTTTCAGCCACTTTATCAAGGAAGAAATAGCTGCTGTATTATTGCTGCCAACATAATTTTGGGGCCAGTGTTTCAAGTTCAAAGTCTCAATTACCAAAATACAAGAGATCCTTCATTATTTGAGAATAAGTTAACATTCTATTGTTACTGCCCAGGTGGACAAAGGTTGAGGTGAGCCTGCATAGAGGAGAGGAGAGCAGCATGTGCTTAAAAGGAGAAAATGAAGAGGGAGGGAGTTTCTTATATGCACCGAGTAGGAGAAATTTTCAAGTCCAGGTTATTTTTGGCTCTTTGATATCTGGAGTGACCAATTCCTAACTGCCTTGGATCTGCTGATCATTGTTCATGTTATGGTTTCCTCTAAACAGCAAAATTTTAAAAATTAGAAATAAGGCCAGACACAGTGGTGCACACCTGTAACCCCAGCAGCTCAGGAGGCTGAGGCAGGGGGATCATAAGTTCAAAGTCAGCCTCAACAACCTAGCGAGGCCCTAGGCAACTTAGGGAGACCCTGAATCAAAATAAAATTAAAAAGGGTCTGCGGATATGGCTCAGTAATTAAGCACCCTGGGTTTAATCCCTGGTACCAAAACAATAATAACAAAAATAATTAGAAATGATCAGGGAAAAGATGTAGAATTCATTTACTTATTCATTCAACAACAATTACCTAATGCCTCATATACTAGACTCTGTAGAACTAAAAATTTCTTCTGTGTGGAGTGTAAAGCCTGTCCAGGGAAAATCCAGGCATGGAAACAATATCACAATTTCAACATGTGACAGATATAATGTAGTAGAAGAGCCACATAATAAAAATTCCTGACCTTCAGGAACTTTTGGCATCATTATTAACATCATTATTTAATAATAAAAATAATCATATACCTCTATGCACCTGGCATAATTCCACATGTCCTATTCTTATAATAGCTATATGAAGTAAGTAGTAATATTTCTCACTTTGGGAATTGAAATTGAAATATAGCACATATCAAGTGATTTGTAAAGAAATGGGATTTGAATCCAGGAATTCTGAATCCATGCTCTTAACCATTAGGTTAAGTGTGGAGTGTCTTTGTCTTCTTTTTTTTTTTTTTTTTTTTTTTTTTAAGAGAGAGGGCTAGTGAGAGAAAGAGAAAGAATCATTTTTTAAAAATTTAGTTTATCACATGGCTTTGGTTGCTCTGAGACTTCACTGTGTACATGGTGCTGGGGTTTGAACAGGCAAGCGCCATAACCACTGAGCCACTGTTCTAGCCCCAGTGACTGTCTTTGATACCAGAAATTCAAGAACTAACTCCAGGAGAGTTGACACAGTAGGAAACTGATACCACCAAAGGTGGTTTCCTAGTGAGTCCCAGCAGCAATCTGCTACGACCCTTTCTGTTACCATGACACTGCTGTTTAGCTCATCCAGTACAGATGGGAGTTAATGGAGCCCCATTAGTCTTTAATTATTGAGACTCACAAATAACTAACTATTAGCTGCACGGTTTCCAGGAATTCATAAGAAGATATATGTTCAATATGTTTCACTTTATTTTCCAGTCTATTAACTTTACCTCCTTTACATTTTTCCTTTCCAAGAAGTACAGAACTCATCTGAGAATTATTTCAATTAGTCCACTGGGGGCACAGGGTAAAATATGGTAGAATGAACAAAATAAGAATGTCCACGCTCTGTTAACCGTTTTGCATAATCACAACTAATCAAAAATCACTATATTAATTATTAATATTTTAATTCAACATTGTAGGTATACATTTGAAATTTCAAGTAGTAAACTGAGTCTCTGAAAAGGTAGTCTGGTAGGAATCTCAGTTAAAACAGTAATGATTTGTAACCTTAAAAAAAAAAAACCAGGAAGTAAGATAGTGCTAAGAGCAGAAGCTAAGGTAACGAATTTGTACCAGTACCCAAGCACAGTTAGTAATGGTCTGCTATATAAGGTTAAAACATACATGAAGCCATATTGTAAAATATTAAGATCCAAATGAGTGCCTTATCCTCCACGACTTCAACTACTCCTGGAGAGAACTTTAATATTGCAGATGTCCTTTCAACCTGAAAGATTCAGCCTCAGGTGGGCTGGGATGCTTCTCAGACATCTGTGCATTGAAAACACTCCACAGGGCTGAGAAACACTGCAATAGGCAAGCTGTTGCTATTATTAAGGAAACAACCTTGGATCCTTCAGGCAGGCATTTGCTTTACAGGCTAAAGAAAGAAAGAGGAGAAAGTAGCAAGGGAAGTACAAAGAAATTGTTCTTAAACATTTAATTAATTTATTACAGGGACTAAAATTTAGGCCCCGCCAGATCCTGAGTCTGATGAATCTTTGGTTTACTCAGAAGAATAGGTGGTTCTCGCTAATCATTTAAGGAGAAACTCACATAAGGAGGAATAAGAAGAAAAGCAGCATGGTTGGCTATAAGCTAGAGATTATTCAGGGTTTGAAAATCCCTTCAAGTTTCAAGGATTTAGCTCCTAAACCAAGTCAGGACAAAATAAAACCTGACACAGCTCATCCACCGCTAAGACATTTCTGATGCACTTGGCACTTTGGAAACCACCTTGACTTCCCAAGACGTTTGGCATAGACTGGGTCTGGAGTTACATAATCCAGTGATTTCCCAAATACATTAAATCAGAATGGCTGAAAGAAGGATCCAGGCATCAGTACTTTTTAGAAATTTGCCAGATGATTTCATCAGCTACTTTTGGGGGCCACAAATGTAACCTCTTCTCAACATCGATGACCCATTCTGAAACCAAAGCTGTAAAAAATTTACTTTGTCCTCATTAGTCAAGGTTACCACTTACTCAGTGTCATCCTCCTTGTAAAATAGTTTTCTACATTTCTCAGTTTTTGTTAAATGATTGTCCTCCATTCCACCATGACCCTATCTGTGTCCTCACCTGCTGGTGTGTCCCACATCCACACTTTTTACTTTACAACTTTGATAGTGATATTTCCTTGCTCAGAAATTTCTAATGAACACCACCCCACATAGAGTTTTACATCCAAAGAATCCACTTGGAAGTTTACGTAAAGGTATATGTCCAGGTCCCATCTGGGTCTACTGAATTAGAATCTATATTTTATTAAGATCTCCAGGGGATTGGTATGTACTTTCAAATTTGAGAAATACTATCGTAGAGCACAGTGAATGAAGTGACAATTGAAGGAAACTCTCAAGGACGGTAAAACCACTGCTAGATTCAAATCCACCCATTTCTCTATATATAGGACATTAGAACATCTGAAATATACTCAATAATTAAGACCTCTCTGCCCCATCCTCTGTTGGGCTTAGAGAACCAAGTGTGAAGACAGCAGAAGTAATCCATGCATTCTATTCATGGATTTATGATCCAGTGGGATTAACTTGGAAAGATAAGGATAGTGAGTCCAGCAGGAAGCTGTGAGATGATGTACTTAACCAGGTGGATGGCGAGGGTACAGAGTAGTCTGAGAGATGAGAGCAGTATTCCTGGGGAAAGGCAGGTCAGCATGGATTCACCAGCTGCAGGTCCAGGAAGGCAGCTGAAGAGAGCACCGGCCTCACACATAGCAGGTGCAGGGCTCCAAACACCTGTAGAAACACATGCCTCATGCCTGCTCTGTGCCACACAGTGGTCTCAATGCTTTCCTTATAGGCAGGGTTGATTATTAACTCCATCTTACAAAGGAGTAAACTGAGACAGAGAGAGAATGACGTATTCGTGACACACAAAATCTGGAACTGCAACTCCAGACACCTGCCTCCAGCATCTCTGCTCCTAGGTCCCAACCTCTAACCTGTTGACCTGGGGAAAACATGGCATATTGAAGGAGATGAAAACAGGGACTTATGCTCTGAGGTAAAGTGAAGCTTGCTCACAAATCTGTCAACATTTTTCTTTAGAATGGGGGAGAGAGAATCACTACTCAGGGGGTTTGTTTCCTTACAATGATAAATTTCTGGCACTGATCCCACAGTTATTGGACAAGAATTTCTAATCACAGATCTGAAAATCTGCATTTTAACAGCACTTTCAAGTGATTCAGATTCACTAAAGTTTAAGAACCATTAATTTAGAAGTATTGTTTCCTCCAAAATTCTCCCCTTCTTACAGCATCTTCTAATGAACTCATAGTTATATAATAATATCTTTGTCCCAAGGTATGAACTAATATGAGGGTAAAGTGGAAGAAATCTGAAAATTGAATCTTTCTCTTCCAGATCCCTACGTGTCCAGCTGTGTAGTTATCCAGGCTTGAAAGATGGAAAGCACAGAGGTGAAGAACTACTTTCATTACAATGCTAACCATTAGGCAACTAATTGAATCTTTAAAATTTGGAATAAAATGTAAAGTTGCTTCACTATCCAAACACAATATATATTCTAATATATATTCATGTGTATATATATAATGTGTACTGAACAAGCAGCAGCTTTGAAAAAAAATGTTTTCCATGCCTGTGATTCCTCTACTCTCAGCCACAGTTAGGAGAGCACTCTCAGGGAGCAGAGAGAATTTTCTTGACTATTGAATACATGGAATAGCAGTGGCAGAAGTAATCTCTAGCCACCAAGGTGCATTAGCTCAAAAAAGGTAATCAGCCTACCTAAGCACTGGGGAACTTTGATAGCCCCAACACCAAGTTTAGGCTATCCGTAAGGCACTGTCTTTAATTCAGTCTTTCCCTTTCTTATAACCATAACAGAGGAATTATGCTAATCTTTCATGAGTAAGAAACAAAAAAAGTAGCTGAACCTCAACAAAACCCCAACTTTATAAATTATGTAATTTCTCTGCGTTTTCCAATCTTTAAGAACCTGAAATATTTGAGGGCACATTACCTTTAAGATTCCAAACATTGGCCTCCTAAATGCTGCCTTTCAAATGGATCCAATTAGAGACAGTGGTGTTTCTATATTACTCTGTCTGGAAATGATAATTCCTTTGGCTTCTCAACAAACTCTATTCAACTAGTTCATGTACTTTGGATCTCAATTTAGGAAAAAAAGTTTGGGAAAGTTTCTGGAAGAGATTGCTATTTTCACATCTCAAAATATCAGCAACACAATACACTGTATTTTCTTTTTTTAAGAGAGAGGGACAGTGAGAGAGAGAGAGAGAAAGAATCAATTTTATTTAGTTTTTCTTATGGCTTTCATTGCTCTGACTCTTGATTGTGTAGGTGGTGCTGGGGTTTGAACCCACATCCTCATGCATGCCAGGCAAGTGCTGTAACCGCTGAGCAACCACTCCAGCCCAAATACATTGCATTTCCAAAGCTCTTCTTCATTCAATACACACATTATATGATTTACTATATACATTTATGTGTGTGTGTGTGTGTGTGTGTGTGTGTGTGTGTGTGT
>PVKS010045577.1:0-13727 GCA_004027875.1 Aplodontia rufa
TAAAACAATCTAAAGTTCAGGGAAAGGCCTTTTGTTTATCTTTTCCTTTTTTTTTTTTTTTTTAAAGAGGGGACAGAGAAAGAGAGAAGCAGTTCTCATTTAGTTTTTCATGTGACCTTCATTCCTTGGACATTTCATGTGTACGTGGGTGCTGGGGTTTGAACTCGTGTACTCGTGCATGCAGCGGAAGCTCCACAACCGCCGAGCCACTGCTCCAGCCCCTGCTTGTTTTATTTAAAAAAATCACTAAGCTCTTGTGGAGGTCTGATTTGCTTAGGTCAAGTGATGGGACAACTGCTTTGTCATGTCAGGTACTGTGCTTGTCACTCCACTGTCTGGATCTCCCTCAGCACCTTCTTTGCAGCGTACATCAGTTGTGCACACACAACTCTATACTCTTAAATGAAAACACCTGCCTTTGCCCTGTCTTCGCTCCAGCTACTTCATGTATTTCCCTCCTCGTCTTTGTAAAGTCTGAGACTGCTGTGTGGCTCTGTTCACGCACACAGACTGCCTTTGATGAAGTCCCCGTGGCCTCCACCTCCGACACCCAGTGGGCGTGTCCCAGGCATCCCTTGACCTGCTCTCTACATGCAGTGCCTGGGCTGTGCCTGCCTTCTCAGAATACTCTCTGGTTTTGTGATGCCCGAGTCTTTTGGTGTCATTGTCCCTCCCTTCACCAAGACCATTGCTTCTTTGTAGACTACTACTTGGTTTCTTCATTTCCCGTCCCCAAGTGCCTGGCAGCTCCTCCTCGCTGTCTGAGTGGCTTTGCCTTTTCCTGTGGTTGGAGTCAGGCAGCATGCAGCACTGCAGATTGACTTCTTTCGCGTAAGCATGTGCAGTTCCACAGAGCGTGGAGCTCCCGTTTATGTCTCTGTCTCTCTTTCCTCTTTCGTCTCTTTTCTTGTTTTGTGGTGCTAGGGATCAAGCCCAGGGCCCTGCACATGCTGATTAAGCATGCCACATGGAACTGCATCCCAGCCCTCGCTCCTGTCTTTTACCTCCGAGTAGGGTCCCCTTGTCTGGATGTACCAGTCTGTTCCTCCATCCACCTACTGAAAGACATCCTGGTTGCTTCCCAAGTTTTGACTATTATGAATAACTACAAACATTCATGTCCAGGTTTTTATGTAGACAACAGTCCTCAGCTTACTTGAGTAAATACCAGAGTGTGATTTCTGGATTGTTAGGTAATATGTTCAGTTCCTAAAGCAACTGCCAGCCCCTTTTCCTCAATGGCTGTGCCGTTCTGCGGTCCCAGCCTCAGGGAAGAGAGCTGCTGTTGCCCCCTTCCTCAGCTGTGTGGGACGCTGTCGGCCCGTGGATCAGCTGTTCTGGCGAGACTCCAATGGTATCTCGTTATTTTAGTGTGCAATTCCTTAATAATGGGAATTAGAGCTTCTTTTTATATTCCCGTTTCCTGTTCATGTTTCTTCTTTGGTGGGGTGTCTGTTCACACCATTTGCCCATTTTTAGAAATTATTTTCCTACCGAATTTTAAAAATTCTTTGTATTTTTGGATGGAAGTCTTTTGTCAGGTATGTGGTCTGCAAATATTTTTCCCAGTCTGGGGTTTATTATTTTATCCTCTGAAAAGTATCTTTCCCCCCCAAAGAGAGAGGGGGACAGAGAGAGAAAGAGAGAATCAGTCCTATTAGTTTTTCATGTGACTTTCGTTGCTCTGACACTTCCACACTTTACTTCCCTGTGTACGTGGTGCTTGGTGCTGGGGTTTGAATCCGTGTACTTGCACATGCCAGGCCAGCGCAGCAACCACCGAGCCACCACTCCAGTGTCTTTTACAGGAAAGAGCTTTTTATTTTTTTATTTTTAAGAGAAAAGGACAGTGAGAGAGAATCAATTTTTATTGAGTTTTTCACATGGTCCTCGCTGCTCTGACACTCAGCTGCGCACGTGAGCACTGGGGTTTGAACCCATGTACTCGCGCATGCCGGGCAAGCGCCTTAACCTCTGAGCCACCGCTCCAGCCCCAGAGCTCTTTAATTTTAATGAAGTCCAACTTGGTTTTTTCTTTCCAGATTGTACTTGTGGTGTTGTATTTGAAGAGTCGTTGCCAAAACCAGGCTCGCCTGACTTCCCCATGCTGTCTTCTGGGAGTGCTAGTGTTGCGTTACAGTGGATCTCTGGTCCCTTTCTAAATTTTGTGAAGGATTTAAGGTCTGTGTCTAGATTTGTGTTTTTGCATGGATGCTCAGGGGTCCCAGCTCCATTAGATGTGTAGTCCTGATCCGTCTCCAGCGTACTGCCTAGTTCGTTAATCAGAGCCAGTTGACTGCACTCCTGTGGGTCTACTGTGGGCTCTCTGCTCCTGTCCGTTGATCCATTCTGTTGCCAGTACTACATGTTTTAGAAATAAGATCAAATCAGGTTGACTCCCTACTCAGATGTGCTACCTGATGAAGACAAGTTCTTACGGAGCCCACATGGGAAAGACCAGCAGACTTGAGGGGAGGGAATAGGGGACATATTGGGGACTGAATTACAGCAAAGTATGTTCCATACTTTCATAATCACAAGGTGAATCTGAGTGTTACGTATAACTAAAAAGAACTAATAAAAGAGAGGGAGAGAGCCTGAATGACACCTGCTGAGGTGGTGATGCCTCCCACATCCCTGGACTTACCTCACCTGGCCCAGTCCCCAGACCTGAGGATTTCTGTTCCTCAGTCATTTCAATGGTTTCCCAACTGTCGGGAACTGTATTTTCCCACTCTGCTTGTGGTTAACTCCTGCTTACCTTTTAGGTCTCCCTTTTAAATTTATTGTCTCAGTGGGGGCTTCCCTGATCAGCTTCTCTCTCTCTGTGTGTGTGGTGTGTGTTGTGCTAGAAATGGAACCAGAGACTCATTATGCTGGGCAAGCATGCTACCGCTGAACTGTAGCCCCAGCCCTTTTTATTTTGAGAGAGAATCTCATTAAGTTGCCAAGGTTAGCTTCAAGCTTGGGTTTTTCCTGACTCAGCCTCCTGAGCAGCTCAGCTGGGAATACAGGTGTACCCCATGGCACCTGCTCCTCAGGGATACGTACATGTGCAGTATTAAGCCATCTGTCATGCCTGGCTCCTTGGTAAATATCTGCTTAATGAGCTGTGTATGCTAAACATTAGCTAGATTAATTGAAAAGTGAAAGGTAGAGTTCACTAGATGTGAGATTGCAGCAGTTAGTGTTCAGAGATTGCCGCAGGTATGAAGTCTTTGATAATTTTTTTATGAGCAAAATGGAGGTAGGTATGTATGGTGAATATTTTTCAAGTTAGGTTGTAATTGAGGTCAGCGTGGGAAAAGTGTTCCTGGTGTTCTGAAGTTCCCAATTTGAGATGGATTTTCTGAAGACTCAAAATGTGTACCTGATTGGCTGATTTTATGAGCCTGGGGAGATGGTAGATAGGGTGTTAGATGGCAGACTCCAGTTGTAAGTTACTTCACTAAGCTAAAGTGATTGGTCAAGGTAAATAGGATAAAATGCTTTTGAAACCAATGTTTGGAATCAATGTAAAGCTCTCTCCTAGGCCTGAAAATCATCTTTCCCAAGCTCAGACAGGAAGACTGTGGACGGTGAAGTGGTGTGGCAGCTCAGCAGCTGTGGTTTGCTCTGTACATGCTGAGGAAACACATGGTGTGGGACCTGGAAGGTGCTCACTGCTGGGCTTTCAGAGTGAACGGACTCTATGGACCCCATCTAGACCTGTGGCGACTCACCAGGAGGTGTGATATGCGCAGCTCTGTGGCACAGTGGAGGATTCATGAGCCGCAGAGCCAGCTGGGAGTCCGAGGCCTGGCTGTTTTCTTATTAACTGCTTAACTTTAAGCAGTCTGTTGTTCTTGATATCTGTTTTTGATAACCTATCTGGTTATCTCTTCTCTTTTTTTTACTGTTTATTTTTGAGACAGGACCGCCTGTTGCCCTGGCTGCCTCAGACTCATGGGCTCAGTGATCCTGTCTCACCCAGCCTGCAGCTGGGGTACAGGTGCACGCACTGCAGCTGCTCACACTCTCACCCCTGAGGTGGGATAGCGTCTGCTTTGCAGGGTTGCTGTGGTGTACCAAGGGAAGCATGTTCCTGATGAAGTATTCTGCAAACGTGAGGAATCCTGCTTTTCTAGCTGGCAAGGGTCTTAAAGAGTTAAAGGAGGGGCTGGAACATTGGCTAAGCAGTTTCGGTGCTTGCCTGGCAAGCACGAGGACCCGGGTTCAAACCCCAGCACCACGTAAACAACTGAGTGTTGGAGCAACTAAGGCCATGTGAAAAACTAAATAAAGTTGTTTCACTCTTTCTCTGTCTCTCTCACTGTGTTCCTCTCTTAAAAAAAAAAAAAAAAGAGTTAAAGGAACTTGGCTTTGTTTCCATTTTGGAGCTGGATAGAGGGGATTTTGACAGGGAGGCCTGATAATAAAGGCAGTAGCCGCTGCTGTTGGTTGGGGGTCGAGGGGCCAGGCCATGTGCCTTTACTGTTTACCCACATCAAAGATTTCAATGCACAAACTCTGAAGCAGAGTGCTGGGCATTGTAGTACATGCTGCGAAGAATCACACTGGATCTGTGTTCTAAGGAAATTCACCTTTGAGCAGAGGAGACGAGTACAGATGCACATATTTCAGGAAGTGAAAGTTGGCATGAAGTGGGCCTGGACGGAGGGAGTGATCTGGTGATAGGGAGCCGCCACATGGTCTGCCTGGTGGTGTCCTAAATGATTCCTGAGTGGACATGTGTGCCACTGTTCAGCAGGCTGCCACTTTCGGGGTACTTCTGCCTGTGGGTCTCCGGACCCATGTAGGATGAGCAGTGCGGCAGTGTGGAGAGCCCAAGGTGAGGAGTGCATACTCTCTTCCCTGCTTTCTCCCTGCCCCTCACCTCCTGCTTAGACTTAAACCACAGTGCTCCACAGGGCTTTGCATGTGTGTTTTGCTTCAAAGCCTCCTACCATAGTTCCTGTCCATGTCAGTGAATGTCACGGGCTCTGGAAATGTCCCTGGGCATCTGATGCCAATGCACCAAGACCTGAAGGGTGACTTTCCAGCTGCTGTGAAACTGCTGAGTCAGAAGTATCTCCGCCTTGCTGCTGCTGTTGCTTTAGGCTTTGGCGTTGCACGTTTGAGTGCAGTAGCGTCTGTCTCTGCAGCCTCGTGTGCCAGCGTGCTCGTAGCCTTCTGTAGTTTTCAAGACCGTGTCTGAAGAAGTAGATAGTGCTTATCTGGCAGAAGGTTAAGAGTCACCTGGTGTATGTCAGTCTGAAAGTGCCCAGCACCACAATGCCTGCCTTTCTAGGAGGTTGGGTTGATTTTAGAACCACCTCTTGGCTCAGGTTTAAGTCAGGAGAATGAGCAGGTTTGGAAAGTTTAAACTGGAGCAGATGTCGTTCGTCCCTGGCTGGAGACCTTTCAGCGCATTCCAGAGCTGCTCAGGCCAGGTCACAGCTGTACTGGTTTGTTGGAATGACAGAAGTATTTGTCCCCATCTCCATAAATTCCATGTCTAACTGAACCATTCATGTCTGAGTGGAAGGAATTTATATTTTGGTTGATTCATTCATTAACTATTGAGTCTCTTCTATTTGTAATTTGAATATATAAAGATGAATTTCAGAAGGATTTTGCCTTCAAGAATCTCAGTCTTGTTGGAGAATTAGGATGTGTGTATAAGTGGCCACCACCCAGGGTAATAAGTGAAATATGTCACAGAAAGTAACAAGGCAAGGTCGCGGAAAGGCAGAAGACAAAATTCTTGTCTCATCTGGAAGGGTGGGAGAGATGACACAGTGGTTGATCAGGTCTGTGAGGCATCAGGAAGGAGGCTTTTTTTTTTTTTTAAGTAGGGGGGTGAAAAAAATGCATAGAAGTTGGATAAGAGAGGCCCGGAGTCCAGAAGCACACAGCATTCGAGGGAGAGTAACAGACAGGACAGCTGGAGCACAGGGTACGGGAGCCCAGCACTATAGCACAGCTGTCACCACAGGTTGTGATGTGAGATATAGGAAAATCAGGTAGCAAAGGTAAGCTGTGCCAAGATTTAAAAAAAAAAAAAAAAAGATCAGAACACTGGTTGGATTTGTCATTTAAGACTCTCTGCTGTGGAGGGTTCAGAAGACACACCTTTCGCGAACGTAAGGAGTCATTTTGCATGGAGGAGCCCACCCCAGCATTCTTGAGGAACTGTGGTCACTCTGATGTGTATGCCAGACCTTACGGGAGAAGCTGTGGTCCCTGAACTGGGAACCTGACTGCAGCAGGAGTAACTGGAAGGTAGGGTGGCAGGGGCCGAATGGCGGCACTTGGCCACCTAGGGCATGGTAGATGTGGCTACCATAGTGAACAGCAATTTCAGATTAGTCTGACAAAGACCTTTGTCTAGTTGACTAATCTTCTGAGTGAATAAATAAGAAGCCTACAAAGTAAGAACTTCATCTGTATAAGTAAAAAAGTCCCAGGTTAAGTAAACAGAATCTCACTTGAACCATAAAAATAGTCAGTCTCAAGTCAGTTCCCACACTTCAGCTGTTAGCGTACTCAAAACCCATGGAAAGTGGGGTGGTTGGGTTCCCTAGAGGAACATTGCTAATGCTGCCAAAAAATTGATATCTTTAATCTTTCCCAAAGGACCTTTGGCGTTTTCCTGGGTATATTAGTTTGTTTTCCATTGTTGTAACAAAATAGCTGAAAGTCTGGGAATTTTGTCAAAGTAAGTTGATTTCGCTCACAGTTGTGGAGGTACAAGAGCATGGTGAGAGCCTCATGGCAAATGGCATCACAGTGGCAAGAGATGTGAGGGAAGGAGAGGTCATGTGATGAGCCGAGAAGCCAAGGAGTGGGGAGGGATGTGGCTCCCTCTCATAACAACTCATCCTCACACAAATTAACAGGGGTCCCGTGAGAGCTGTGTCATCTCTTCCAAGGGTGATACCCTCAAAGACCCAATCACTGCACCCTAGGATTGGCCTCTTAAGGATTCCAGAGCTGCTCACATCAGCACTCTGGGGACCAAGCTTCCAGCAGATGAGTCCTTGGGGGACACTCTCAAACCGTCCAAATCATAGCACCAGCACAGCTGCACATGGGGGGAAAGGAGGTAATCAGAAATTTCAGGAATTTCTACCTATGGGCTCCAAACTGACACTGATCCTAGGAGACCCCAGATGTCACTGTGCTGAGAATTGCGTTGGCTCTTCTGGGTCATTTCCCTCTTCAGATAAACTTAGAATGTTTGTTGATGAGGTCAGGGATGTGATTTGGTGGTAAAGGACTTGCCTGACACGTGTAAGGCCTGGGGTTTGTGCCCCAGCATGAGGAGGAAAAAAAATGTTTTTTTGAAGTCTGAAAAATAATTGGCTGAAATCATGCATAGTAGGATTGCATTGAAAGTGTGGACCAAGTTGGGAAGAGCTGACACCTTGACAATATCGAGTCTTCCTGTCCATGAACATGGATGTTTCTCCTTTTTAGTTCTTTCATTTCACTCACCACAGTTTTGTAGTCTTCCTCATATAGATACTGTCTATATTTTGTTAGATTTATACCTAAGCATTTCATTCTAGGGGTGCTAATGTAAATATTGTTATATCTTTTATTTCGAATTCCACTTGTTCATTGCTGATATGTATAATAAGGCAGTTTACTTTTGTATACTGATTTGTATCCTGCAATTTTGCTAGAATTGTTTATTCTAATTTTTTATTGATTCTTTTGCAGTGTCTGTAAAGACAGATCACATTGTTGATGAACAAAGTTAATGTTATTTCTTGTGTACCTTGGGCAAATCGCACTTGAGTGTGGCATATGATTCTTTTTGTGCTTTGTTATATTTGATTTGCTAGTCCTGATGAGAATTTTTGCATCTGTTTGTGAGAGACATTGGTCTGTAGTTTTCTTGTGATGTTTTGTCTGATTTTGGAATCAGGGTAATGCTGGCCTCATAGAATGAGTTAGAATTATTCCATCTGATTCTATATTCTTAGATTATAAAGAACTGCTGTATTTTTCTTAAATGTTTGGTAGACTTCCGTGAACCTGTCTAGGCCTCTTCTTTCTGTTTTGGAAAGTTATTAATTACTGGTTCAATTTCCTTCGTAGATACTGGCCTATTCAGATTGTTTCTTCATGTGTGAGCATTGGCTAATGGTGTCTTTAAAGAATTTGGTCCACTTCATTTAGTTTATCAAATTTGTGGGCTTAGAGTTGTTCAAAGTATTCCTTTATTATTTTTTCAATGTCTGCGAGATCTGTAGTGATGTCCTTTCTTTTGTTTCTGATACTGTGAATCTGTACATCCTTTTTTGGTTTTTCTTAGTTTGACTGGCTAGAGAGTGATTTGTCAATTTTATGTATCTTTTCGAAGAGCCTTCTTTTGATTTCCTTGATTTTATGTATGATTTCTTATTTGCAATTTGTTGATTTCTTCTCTTCTGCTTACTTTGGGTTCAGTTGGCTCTTTTGTCCCGTTTCCTAACATGGAAATTTAGATTATTGACTTTAGGTCTTTTTTCTTTTTTAGATAGCTTTCTGTCATTATGATAGATACGTCAGATCATTTGCTTATAAAAACAAAGGTTTATTTCATTTTGGCTTGCAGTTTTAGAGATTTTACAGACCATGATCAGATGGACCTTTTGCTTTTAGTCCTCTGGAGGGTACTAGATAGCAATAATGGGGTACATATGGTAAAGCAAAACTGCTCGCCTCATGTCCAGGAAGCAGAAAGGAAGAGGAGCCAGATCCCACAGTTCTCTGTAAGGGCGTACCTCAGTGGCCTGAAGATATACCACAAGGTCCCACCTCTCTGAGGACCAAGCCTCCACATGGGCCTTTGAGGGACATTTAAGATTCAAACCGTAACGTTCTTCCCCAGACCTCTCTCAAAGCAAAACGAATTTATTCCATTCCCAAGAGTCTCCAAAGTCTTAACTGTTCCAGCATCACCAAAAGTCTAGGTCCAAAGTCTTCTCTGAGACTCTGCAAGTGTGTGTGTGTGTGTGTGTGTGTGTGTTTGATTCTGGGGATCAAACCAATGGCCTCATACTTGCTAAGCTTGTGCTGTACCACTGAGCCATGCCCCCAGCCTTCAAGGGAGACTCTGAGCTGTGTGCCCACAATACACAGTTGTATTTTTCTAAGAAGTAGTGCTGGGACAGGCATAGGTGTACATTCCCATTCCAAAGAGGAGGAACAAAGCAGTAGAAAGGAGGGTTTGGACCAAAGCATAACTAGAACCCAGCAGGGTAAACATAAGTCCTGCGACTCCACAGCCAGCACTTGGAGTATGCTGCGGCAGGACATGGGTTTCCAAGGGATGGCAGCCCTACCCCGGCTGCTCTGCTGGTTGGGGCCCACATGGCCAGCCGCGCCCACAGTCTGGCTTTGCTGTCTTCCTGTAGCTTTTCCCAGGGGGTGTTTTTCATCCCTGGCTCCTCTGACCCCCTGGGGTCTGCATTGCAGCTTTAGCTTTATTCCTACAAGTCTGGACTTTGCCCTGTCAGGGGCTGCTTGCAGGGACTCTGCCCTGCCACACTGCTGGTTTCCAGGCCTGCCTTGGACATCTCAGTGGAAGCCTCCGTGGCCTCATGACGCTTACATTCTGCATGTGTGCAAGACTAGCAAGACAGTGTCAGCATGTGTTACCGGTTGATCTGGCCCTGGGCCCTGGGCCCACCCATCCTACAGTAGCCTGCGGGTGAGCAGGGCCCCAGGGTTCTCTTCTCACAAGAATGTTTTTAAAACAAATTGATATTTCTGCGACTTTGGGACTTGGATGGGTAGAGTGGCTCTTCAGATCCCTGAGGTATCCACTTTTCATGGACATTAGTTTTTGGCAACCATACCCTTCTTGCCTGCAACTTTATCTACGCACCTTTTTTGGCCAAGTTGCAAATTTTCCAAATCCTGTGCTCTGCTTCTCTTTGCTTTCAATTCTCACTGTAGATTTTGTGGAAAGTACTTAGTAATGCCTGTGCCACAGGTGGATGCTTTCCTGCCTTGAAACGTCCTCTGCCAAATAAACTAGTCCATCGCCTTCAAGCACAGCTTCCCACAAAACCTCAGGACATGGACAAAATATACCCAAATCCTTTGCCACAGTGTAACAAGGATATCCTCTAGTCCAGTCCCCAGTAGAGTATTTCCCTCTGAAGCCTCATTAACATAGCCTTTGCCATCCACATTTCTGTGTTCTTCTCTCTTGAGCCCCCACTGGAATTGCCTGTGTGTATTTTGGTAATCTTGCAGATTGAACCCAGGTTTGCTCTACCACTGAGCTACACCTCCGGCCCTTTTTATTTTGAGACAGGGTCTCTCTAAGTTGGTGAGGCTGGCCTTGAACTTATGATCCTGCTGTCTCAGCTTTCTGGGTTGCTGGGATCATAGGTGTGTACCCTGGCACCCAGTTGTTTCTGCTTTGTCTTGCTCAGTGTTCTCTGAGTTTACCAGATCTGTGGTTTGGTGTCTGCTAAGTAATTTGGGGGAATCCTCAGTCATTGTTGTTTGAAGTAGCTCCACTGTTCCTTTCGCTCTTCCTTGTCTTTCTGATATTCCTGTTATGTGTGTATACACCCTGTTTAGTTGTTCCACAGTCTCAGGATACTCTGTTGGAGTGTTTATTTTTGCTGTTATTTTTTTTTCAGTCCTTGGTGTGTGTGCTTTTCAGTTTTAGAAGTTTCTATTGATATATTCTTTTCCTCCACCCATGTCCAGCCTCTTAATAAGCCCCTCAAAGTCAGACTTGAGTCTCTCTCTGCTCATTTCTTCATGCATGCTCTCTACTGAGCTCCAGCCTCCCAGCTGTGTCTGGCTACAGTGCTTCCTCTGTTCAAATTGCATTTGTTGCCTTATTTGCCTTGTAATTTTTTCCTGATTTAACAAAACAATGTTACTTCTGTAAGTTGGGCTTCAGTGGCGTGGTGGTGGTGAGTGCAATAGGGTGGCTAAGATGACCTGGAGCTGGTTGTTTTTCTTCTCCCAGGTCAGTTAGGCTCTGATAAAGCACCATCTCTGATTAACTAGTTAACTTGCTCTGGTTAGCTAGCTTGTCTGAGGCCTTGTTAAGAAGAGAAGAATAGGGGCTGGAGTGGTGGTGACATGCGCGAGGATGAGGGTTCAAACCCCAGCACCACACACACAGTGACGGGTCAGAGCAAGGAAAACCAGGTGAAAAAGTAAATAAAATTGATTCTCTCTCTCTTTCTTTCTCACTGAACCTTTCTTTTTAAAAAAAGAGTATTAATATATTAGTTTTGTGAGATTTCATCCTTTTAATGCTTGTAGTTACTTTTACATCAATTTATAGGTGAACACTATATGCTTGGAGCTCAGAAAGACCATTTTTTTGCAGTGGAGTGCAGAATGGGATTCTTACCCTGTGGTCAGGGTTGTGAGGGGAGTAGGGTGCTGTGGGGAGCAGAGGTTACTTTGTCACGCTAGCATAATAAGTCGTTTTGTTCAGTTGTGAGTCTAGACGACAAGCCACAGTAGCACTCGCATATTGGAACTTTGTCACTAACAGCGATCACAGATTTTCCAGTTGGAGAGCAGTTACTGCAGATATCTCCAGAATGCTCTCGCTGCTCTGTGAGCCGTTGTCCCTGTTCATGTCCTTCAGTGCGTACATCAGGAAGTGTGTGTGTGCTCTGTACTGCTGCGTTCTAATTTCAACAGCTTTGTTAGCACAGTTTCCTTCATAATCTTGTGTTTTATTTTATGTATTTACAAATGTTATTAGGGGAAGATTCACGTTTCATCAGAATACTAAACAGGTCGCTGGCCCAGGAAAGGTTATAAACCTGTGGTGCGTGACATTTTAATGGTGGAAGGTGTGAGTAGGCCTGGAGTCTGAGCCGTCCTTCTTTTCCTCTTGCTCTTCACTGCCAAACAGAACAAATGAAACTGAACTCCAGATTTCCAGTTAGAAAATGCCAACTTAAACTTGAGCGCTGTTGTAGCCAGTTTGATTAGCTCATGACTCCTCCTAGAGCCTCAGCAATCTCCGTGTTGCTGGTGGTAGTGCCGTTGTGCAGTCCTTAGATGCAAAGTGTGATTTAAAAAGCTCTGAAAGCCAGAGTTCTTCCTAAGGTTGGCATCCAACTCGTTTGTTAGCAAAATCTAACCACTATGAAACTGTATAGATAGTCTTCCTTTTTCTACTCAGTGTAAATAGTCATACATTTCATTGCAGGAATGTTAAGGTCTTGATTATAGAGTTCTGCCCCCACTCCCACTGGGAGAAGTGGAATAGATGTGGGAATGTGGATCATAAACCTTTCTAACAATCTGAAATTCTTAACTCAGGTAAGAGATTGTGGGGCAATGGTAATAAAATGACAGGAAGTGATGGCTGCTACAGTAGTAGCCGTGAGAACATTAGCATATTTATTCTAGTTTTACATTTTAAAAAGAACCAAAATTCACTGTGACTTAAGTGGAGAAACACCTATGTTCAAATGTAGCCAAAATGACTTTTCTTGGTAACTCAGATTTTTTTTTACTTCTTTTTTTTTTTTTTATTAGATGGATACGGAGTTACAATTGAGGGGGAAACATCAAACAGTCAAGAACAAATGTCTATATACTTAGTTTTCCAGGGCTAATGCCATGTCATGGGTGCCCAGCTAGGTTCCCCATGTTGCAGTTTCCCCCAGAAGAACCCCTGAGTTAAATGGGTATCTCGTGGAGGACAGAGATGTCCTTCTGAGATGATTCCCCCATATTCCCACCCTCTAGTCTCCTAGGTGTTCTTCCTAAGCTCTCCTCCCAACCCTGTCCTCCACTCTATGCCTCCAAGTATCCTACGGAGTCATCCCCCTGTTGCATTAAGAATCATACAATTTGAAGTTATTATTAGCTTAGCCATCTAACATACTGCTTCCTGATGTATTCTAGCTTCCACAGATTAGAGAAACCATTTGGCCCTTGAGTCTCTGAGATTGGGATACTTCACTTAGCATAATTCTTTCCATCTCCATCCATTTGATTTCAAAAGACATAATATCCTCTTCTCTAATGGCCGAGTAGTATTCCATTGTATATATGTACCAAAGTTTTTGAATCCACTGGTGGAGTGAGGGGCATCTGGGTTGGTTCCATAACCTAGCTCTAGTAAATTGAGCTGTTGTAAATGTTGATGAAGCCACATCACTATAATATGCTGATTCTAACTCTTTTGGGAAAATACCCAGGAGTGGGATAGCTGGGTCATAAGGTGGTTCCATCCTTAATTTTTTGAGGATTTTCCACACTGCTTTCCAGAACCAGTTTGCAGTCCCACCAGCAGTGTGACAGTGTTCCTCTTTTCCCACATCCCCTCCAGCATCTGTTGTTGTTAGAATTTTTCATTTTTGCCACTCTAACAGGAGTGAGGTGGTATCTCATTGAAGTTTTGATTTGCTTTTCCCTTATAGCTAATGATGTAGAGCGTTTTCTCATGTATTTATGGGCTTTTTGGACTTCCACTGGTGAGAAGTTTCTTTTTAGATCCGTAGCCCATTTATTGATTGGATTATTTGTGGTTTGGTGTTCATTTTCTTTATTTCTTTGTGTATTCTGGATATTAGCCCTCTGTCCGAGGTGTAGCAGGCAAAGGTTTTCTCCCATTCTGTAGGTTCTCTGTTGATGCTCTTGACTAGATCTTTAGCTGTGCAAAAACTTTTTAGTTTAATTGCATCCCATTCATTTATTCTTGATTTTACTGCTTGAGCCTTGGGAGTTTTGTTAAGGAAGGCACTGCC
>PVKS010045578.1:0-13724 GCA_004027875.1 Aplodontia rufa
CAGACTGACCCACTGGATCAAAAAACAAAATCCAACAATATGTTGCCTGCAAGAGACGCGTTTGATACACAAAAATAGACACAGGCTGAAAATGAAAGGATGGCAAAACGTCTACCAGGCCTGTGGCTCAATAAAGCAAGCTGGTGTAGTGATTCTAATTTCTGACAAAATTAATTTCCAACTAAAACTAGTCAGAAAGGACAAAGAGGGTCACTTTATCATACTAAAAGGGATAATTCACCAAGAAGATATGATGACAATCAGCATTTATACCTCCAATTACAACCCCCCCCAAATATATGGGAAAAAATACTTAAGGACATTAATCCCCTCATTGATCTCAACATAATAACCCTGGAGGACTTCAACACACCATTATCAACTCTAGACAGATCATCAAAACAAAAATATCAATAAAGACATCTCCAATCTTAACTCTATTAATCAATTGGGCTTAACAGACATTTACAGAATATTCCATCCTAAGACAGATGAATTTAGCTTCTTCTCAGCGGCACATGGATCCTTCTCTAAATTAGACCACATCCTAGTTCACCAGGATAATCTTAACAAATATAAAAAAGTGGGTATAATCCCATGTATTCTGTCAGATCATAATGCTATGATCTTAGCAATCAACAACAAGAGAAACAACAGAAACTATACAAATACTTGGAAATTGAATAATTACCTTTTAAAGGAAGGGTGGGTAAAAGAGGAAATGAGAGCAGAGATTAAGAAGTTTTTGGAACTGAACAAGAATGAGGAAACAACATACCGAATCCTCTGGGACAGTATGAAGGCATTCTTAAGAGGTAAATTTATAGCATTGTGTGCATACATCAAAAATCTAGAAAGGGATCAGATTAATAGCCTTATGCTTCAACTCAAGTGACTGCAAAAGGAGGAACAGTCCAACCCTAAATCCAACATAAGACAGGAAAATAACAAAATCAGAGCTGAAATAAATGAAATTGACAACAAAAAAAACTATACAAACCATGTTTTTAAAGAGAGAGGAACAGTGAGAGAAACAGAGAAAGAGAGAAACAACTTTATTTAGTTTTTCACATGTCCTTAGTTGTTCCAACACTCAGTTGTGTACGTGGTTCTGGGGTTTGAACCCGGGTCCTCGCTTGCCAGGCAAGCGCTGAAACCTCTGAGCCACCGCTCCAGCCCCTATACAAACTATTAACAAAGCTAAGAGTTGGTTCTTTGAAAGAGTGAACAAAATCGACAGACCTCTTGCCAAACTCACCAAAAGAAAGAATGAAATGAAGCAAATCAACAAAATCAGAGATGAAAATGGGAATATCACCACAGACTCATCCAAGATACAAAAGATTATCAGTACCTATTTTGAAAACTTATACTGTGCCAAATTTGATAAATTCCAGGACATGGACAGGATTTTGGACACACATGACATCCCCTCTTTAACATAGGAGGACATTGAAAACCTCAACCAACCTATCACAGAAAGCAAAATTGAAGCTGCAATCAAAGCTCTCCCAAAAAAGAAAAGCCCAGGTCTGGATGGATATACAGCAGAATTCTACCTATCCTTCACAGAAGAACTAACACTGATCCTCTACACGCTCTTCCAGGAAATTGATAGAGAGGGATCACTCCCAATCACTTTTTATGAAGCAAATATTACACTGATTCCAAAGCCCAACAAAGATACATCAAGGAAAGAAAACTACAGACCAATTTCCCTGATGAACATTGATGCAAAAATCCTTAATAAAATTTTAGCTAATTGGATACAAAAGCACATTAAAAAGATAATACATCATGATCAAGTGGGCTTCATTCCAGGGAAACAAGACTGGTTCAATATACACAAATCAATAAATGTAATTCACCACATAATTAGAATTAAAAACAAAAATCATATAACCATCTCAATTGATGCAGAGAAGGCATTTGATAAAATTCAACACCACTTTATGCTCAAAATTTTGAAAAGATAGGGATCAAGGGAAGATACTTTGATTATGTCAGATCCATTCACAACAGACCCACAGCCAACATTATCCTAAATGGTGAAAAAATGAAAGCATTTCCACTGAATTCAGGTACTAGACAAGGCTGTCTGCTCTTCCCACTATTGTTCAATATAGTCCTTAAAACTCTTGCCAGAGCTATCAGGCAAGACAAGGAAATCAAATGTATTCATATAGGAAAAGAGGAAATTAAGTTATCTCTATTTGCTAATGACATGATTCTATACCTAGAAGACCCTTTAATATTGGCCAGAAAACTCCTAGACCTTATAGGTACTTTAATTAAAGTAGCTGGCTATAAGATCAACTCCAGAAAATCACAGCATTTCTTCACTCCAGCAACAAATCCACAGAAGAAAAAATCAGGAAATCTCTCCCATTCACCATCACTGCCATAAAAATGAAATACTCGGGAACTAACCTTACAAAAGAAGTTAAGGACCTCTAAAAAGAAAACTATCTAACACTAAAAAATGAAATTACGGAAGACCTGAATAGATGGAAAAATATTCCATGCTCATGGTTAGGCAGAATCAATATAATCAAGATGGCCATTCTACCCAAAGCCCTATAAAAATTCAATGCAATCCCCATCAAGATACCTATGGCATTCTTCAGAGATATAGATAAAGCAATTCTCAAGCTCATATGGAATAACAGGAGACCCAGACTAGCCAAAACATTACTCTATAGAAAGGAAGAAGTAGGGGGTATATCAATCCCTGACCTGAAACTATACTACAGAGCCATAGTAGCAAAAACAGCATGGTATAGGTATCACAACAGAATGGAGGATCAGTGGAACAGAATAGAAGATCCTGAGACAAACCCCCATATCTTTAACTATCTGATATTTGATAAAGTGGGCAAAAGCATAGTGTGGAAGAAAGCCTGTTAAACAAATGGTGTTGGACAAATTGGACAGCCATGTGTAGACAGCTGAAGCTGGATCCTTGTCTTTCGCCCTGCACAAAAATTAAATCTAAATGGATCAAAGACCAGGATATTAAGCCAACAACTTTAAAATTACTAGAAAAAGAAGTAGGGTCAACACTATAGCTTATAGGAGTAGGCCTCCACTTTCTTAACTAAACTCCCATGACTCAAGCTGTAAAATCAAGAATAAATGAATGGGATGCAATTAAACTAAAAAGTTTTTGCACAGCTAAAGATCTAGTCAAGAGCATAAAGAGAGAACCTACAGAATGGGAGAAAACCTTTGCCTTCTACACCTCAGACAGAGGGCTAATATCCAGAATATACAAGGAACTAAACAAACTAAACACCAAAACCACAAATAATCCAATCAATAAATGGGCTAAGGAACTTAAAAGAAACTTCTCTCTAGTGGAAGTCCAGAAAGCCCACAAATATATGAGAAAATGCTCTACATCATTAGTTAAAAGAGAAATGCAAATCAAAACTTCAATGAGATACCACCTCACTCCTGTTAGAGTGGCAAAAATGCAAAATTCGAACAACAACAGATGCTGGAGGGGCTGCGGGTAAAGAGGAACACTGTTACACTGCTTGTGGGACTGCAAACTGGTTCAGCCACTATGGAAAGCAGTGTGGAGAATCCTCAAAAAATTAAGGATGGAACCACCTTATGACCCAGTTATCCCACTCCTGGTTATTTTCCCAAAAGAGTTAGAATCAGCATATTATAGTGATGTGGCTTCATCAATGTTTATAGCAGCTCAATTTACTATAGCTAGATTGTGGAACCAACCCAGATGCCCCTCACTCGACGAATGGATACAAAAACTTTGGTATATATACTCAATGGAATACTGCTAGGCCATTTGAGAAGATGATATTATGGCTTTTGAAATCAAATGGATGGAGATGGAAAGAATTATGCTCGGTGAAGTATCCCAATCTCAGAGACTCAAGGGTGGAATGCTATCTCTCATCTGTGAAAGCTAGAATATATGGAGCAATATGTTAGACGGCTAAGCTAACAATAATTTCAAATTGTATGATTCTCAAGTCAATAGGGGGAAGGCTCTCTAGGTTACTAGGAGGAATAGGGTGGGATATGGGGAGGGGAAAGGGGGTAGAAAGAACACCTAGTAGACTGGAGAGTGGGAATATGGGGGAATCATCTCAGAAACAGATGTCATTCCTCCTCGAGATACCCATTTGACACAGGAGTTCCGGGGGAACAGCAACAGGGGAAACCCAAGCTGGGAATCCATGATTTGGCATTAGCCCTGGATAACTAAGTATATATTCATTGACTATTGATGGTTTGATAATGTTTCCCCCTTAATTGTATCTCTGTTTCCATCAAATAAAATTTAAAAAATGAAAAAAAATTAATTATGTAAGCATTGGGTGAGAAGCCTTGAAGGTTTGCATGATAAATAATGTGGGAGCTCCCTGCCATCCCTTGGATGAGAAGGAGGAGGTGGTGATGGGTGACAACTGATGAAAGGGGAGGTCCTCCAAGTGGATTTCCCTTCATCATGGGCTGAGACAGAACCTGTTAATTAGGTTAGGATTATTACACTTAATTAGTGGAAAAGGTGTTCTTGAAAAGAGCATTCTAATACACAGTGTGGAAAAACAGTGTTGCACAAACCACAGAGACCTAAAGGTAACATATTTCTCCTCAGCCTTTGCTACTAACACCAACTGTCTTCCCCTAAAAGAGTTCATTCTGCTTAGTCTATAATGGAACAAACTCTTCCATTTGCTTATAATCTTCTGCACCTCAACAGAGAACTTTTTACCATGACATGCAACAGGCATCCAATGAGGGGTGCAGTAGAGATGAGGGCTCACACATTCCTTATGCTCCAGAAACCATTCTAGAGAAAGAACCCCTGAACCTCCAGCCTAAGTTGCTCTGTGTTTGATCCTTTGGCTGATGTCCCCTTGTCACTCAGAATGAGGAGCCACTGTGGGAGGTGGCAGAGTTGCTGTGGTCACATGGGAACTGGGAAGTGAAACCATACAGGAACATGTGCCAAGAGCTTTACCAAGTTTGGGCCTTTGAGTTCAGAGTAGGTAGACTATGGCAGGGCAAAAGGACATCTCTTCAGGTTTTAGGAAGGATCAACCATGACCATGGGAAATCACTGAGGTGAAAAGAGCAGGAGGAGTCGTAGACCCAGGATTAAGAATGAGAAGTGGTGGGAACTGGCAGAAAGGAGGCCTGCTGAGCACATACCTTCTGCCTATACCTAACCACTTAGAGCACCTCATGCATCTCAGTAGGTTTAACAAGAGCTCCTTTGAGACCCCTCAATGAACATTATTGTTCTTATTTTAAATTTTGAATTGAAATGTATTAATTTTACGTTAATGTGGCTCCATGTGTTAACACACCCATGTAGCCTGTTGTGGTCAAGTCCAGCCAGTCTTGCGCACCCTGTGGCTTCCCCAAACTCTAGGAGTCACTTTATCACCTTCAGGTCCACTGTTCTATTTTCATGGTGGATGTCAGAGAGAAAGGTGGTTCTCAACTTTTGCATGTCTCATTTCACTAAACACAGCTATCTTCAGGCCTTCTGCTTGACCACAGAGGGAAGGACTATGCCCTTCTTTAGGGCTAAGTGATACTTCTCTATTTATACACATTATGTGTTCTTACTCCTCCTGAAATGGACAGCTCAGTTAATTCCTGCCCTACCAGTGAGTTCTGTTGAAATAAACATGTGCATGCAGGACTCTCTTTACATTCTGTCCCATCATTTGAACGGACACCTTGGTGAGGGATGACTGTCACACTGCACATCAGTTTTAGGATTGAGGAGCTTCCACAGTGTTCTCACAGGACTGTGCTGGTTCCTTTCTGTGAGTAGTGTAGGAGAGGTCTTCTCCATTCCTTCCTTGGTGTGTGCTACACATTTTGGTTTTTGCTACAGCACTTTGAAGTGAGTAAGGTGACATCTCACTGCAGTCTGGAGTTGCATTCATGATTTCTATGAAGTTGAGAAGGTCCTCATAACCTTATGGCTGTGCATTTTCATTTTTGAGAATGGTCTGTTCAGATCATTTTCCCATATTCAGTTGGAAGTTTCCTTCATCTTTCTTACCATATGTGAGTTCTTTATGTATACTCCAGGTTTACACCTTGGTCAACACCTGGTCCACTCTCTAGGCTGTCTCTGCTCTCTCTACCCTGCTTCCACTCCTACCAGAAGAGTTTCAGTCTGAGGCATTTGCATTTGTCTCGCTTCCTGGATCCCCTGTTTTTGGGGTCATAATTAAAACCTAATTGCTGCTTCCAGTGCCTGGATTGTCTGCTCCATGTGTTCACCTCTCAAGTTCACAGTCCTTGTTCTATGCTTTAGGTCCTTGACCCTTGTGAGTGAACCCCAACCCAGGTTGCCCTGTGGGGTCAGTACTTACACTCCTCCTGCTCTTCCCATTCCCAGTACTGGGTATTGAAGAGGCTTTGCATTCTCTAGGTGGAGATCTGTTCCTCTAAAGGACCCAGCTGGTTGCAAATAAACAGGGTTATTCATGGGTGTTTACTCACTCAGGGTGGGTTCTATTTTTGTAGTATGACATATTCTTTGTTTACTTTTTTTGTTTTTTCTGGAACTCTGGATTATGTCTTGGAACTGGACACTGTGATGGCTCTAGCTTAGTTCTCTTTGCTCAAGTTTGATTGACTGCTTGTGATATTTTGAGCTTCCATATGAATTGTGTTTTTTGTAGTCCTTGAAGACATCATTGTTATTTTGATGGTGTGGGCATTGAATCTGTTATTGATTAGATATGAGGTGTCCCCTAACACTCATGTACAAGAAGGAGGAATGAATTATGGAGATGAACTGATTGGGTTATAAGAGCTTAAACTTACCAAAGCATTCATCCACGGAGGTGTATTGACTGGTTTTAACTGTAGAAGCTATGGTGTGGCTAGAGGGTGTGTCTCTGTGCTGTTCCTTTGGGTTTCTGTTTTGTTCCTGGTGCATGGAGCTCTCTAAGCTTCCTTGTAGCCTTGACCTAAGCTGTTTTCCTCTACCACATGCTTCCACATGAAGGTCTGGCTCAGCTGGACCCAGAGCTATGGTGTTAGCCATCTATGGAATCTGTAGATGGCTTTTGATATTATTGATTCATTAAGAATATATTATATTATTTCATTGGAAGCATGTTTGATTATTCAACAAATAAATTTCTTAATAAAAAAAGAGAGAGAGGAAGAAAAAAAGAACACCAACATTTCCTGCCCATGAAAAGGGACAGTCATTCTCCACTTTATATCCTCGTCTATGTCCTTCATCAGGGTTCTGTAAACTTCCTTGTAGATGTCTTTTAATTTCTTGCAATTTTAATATCTTCATATCTTATTTATATGTGAATACTGTGAGTATTTTTTCATTGATTTCTTTGTCAGAAATTACACTAAAGATAAATGAAAGTGTGAAATAACTTCCATAATGGTTTTGTGTCACGCAACAATACTGTGATGGTTTTGATGTGAGGTGTCCCTGAAAAGCTCTTGTGTGAGTCCATGTACACTGGTTTAGAGGTAAAATGTTTGGGTTATAAAACTTAATCTAATAGGTGCATTAATTTGTGATATGGATTAACTGGACTTAAGTGTTGTTCATTAATTAAGGTTTGGTTTGTCTGTTGGAGGTTCACTGTGGGGGTGTTCCTTTTGGGACACCTAACCTCTGAGCCACATCTGCAGCCGTTTTTTAATGTCATTTTGAGACATGGTTTTTCTATGTTACTTAGGGTCTAGCAAAGTTGCTGAAGCTGGACTTGAAGATTTTCTTTTGTGTAACTGGGATATTTGGAAAGACCTATCCCCTTGTTAATATATGAAAATCTAATCAAGGCTCTTGTGGAGTTTTCTTCCATTACTTTTATTTTTTTTCATTTTATACATACATGAAATTAGAACACACAATGGTATAATTAGAAAATTATGGAGACAAGATTGTTCTAATTCAGTTCCCAGTAGTTCTCCTGCACCTACCACAATGTGTTCACTTTCCTAAAATGATACATTATGTGGCTGACCACATAATGATTCTCTGAAACTATGAGCCAAAATAAACCTTTCATCTTGTAGGTTGCTGTTGCCATGGACTCTGTTCCCAGTGAGGAGCAATTTAATTTTATACAACTTATTGTATCATTCATGTCTCTACTAAGCAGTTGAGATAGATGCATAGATAGCAGGTTATTAAATAATTAATAAACCAATGATAGAAAATAGACAGTCAGCCAGGCATGGTATTACATGTCTGTAATCCCAGAGGTTGGGAAGATGAGGCATAAAGATCCCAAGTTCAAAGTTAGCTGCTGCAAATTATCAAAACTTGAGCAAATTTTTGAAACCCTCTCTCCAAATAAAAAATAAGAAAGACTGGGAATGTGGCACAATTGTTAAGCAGCCTGGGTTCATTCCCAAGTACCAAAAAAAAAATGTTATGTTTTTAATATACAAACACATACACAGAGATATGTAGAAAAAAAGAAAGGCAAGTAAAATATGAATACAATTATAAAATAGAAAGAAAAGTAGCAGACAGATGATTAATAGATAGGTAAGAGCTTGGAGCACTCCTCAGCAAATATCAGAAACCTCATTTAAGGCTGGGGGTGCCTGGTGGAACCACAGGTGCATGTTTGACACTTATATATTAGTGGGAACTTGGAGATCCTGCCACTGTGCATTTATCCACTAAGGATCAGTGCCCCCACTTTTTCCTTTGGCCTGAATCTCTCAGATACTAGGACTCCCATTCACTGCACAGCTTGGTGGAGTCAAACTACAGACCTGGCCTAGCCTCATCTTCAGACCTTGGGTGGATTCAGAGTTGAATTCCAGCTCCACTGCTGTGAAGACCCTGATCATCTCCTGGTCCTAAGTCTGCATGGGCCCCCTGCTCCTCCCTAGGTCCATGACCAGATCACTCACTGACCAGGCACCAGGGTACATGTGTTGAGGAGTGAAGCCTGTGCTCTCCGCCCTCACTGAGATCAGGTGTGGTTTGGAGCTCCAGGAGAATGAGCTGAGTCACACAGAGTACTCTCACTGTGTAGGATGAGTGTAGAGTAAGCTTAAGAGCATCAGAGCTCCTGAGCCTTAGCAGGATTGACTTTGGGCACTGTGGTTCTGAGATGTGAGATGGCATGGAAATCTCTACTATGCAGAGGCCAGGAGAAGCCCAGTGCCCTGGTGATACCCAAACTGCCTCCAGACCCTTCCCATCATTATTGGGGTGCAGCAAGACAGCAGCAGGAAAGAGTGAATACCACCTCTACACACAAAACATCACTCAAATAGGCATAGCCACAGGCAATGCATGAACCCTGGTGTGGAGGGCTCATCAGGGTGAGATGACCTGGTGATATGGCTGAGGGTGGAGGTCATGTTTGCAGTCACCAGGAGGCCCATTGTGTCATAGACATATCTATGAAGGACAACTAACACTGTGTAGAAGGGTGCATTTCAGATGCGGAGTTCAATATTAAGTGAGTGTATGTGTGTGAGTGTAGGAGACTAGGTATACGGACTTAAGTCTCCTGGGAGGAAGGGTGTGGTCTGGAAGGTAAGGCTGCAGAAATGTGTAGCTAGGGTGTGAGTCCAGGTCAATGGGTAAAGACTTGGTGGCAGGTTCATGGGTTGAATGGGATGAGGTGTCAGGGGACCAAAGGAGCTTTCCTCCTGTAAGGCCTCTGCAACTGCCCATGCACAGGGAGGAAGGAGCAGAAGCCTGGAGGTCAAGAGTCTGCAGTGTGAGAATGAAACAGATACTGCCTTCCAGAGTTGTCACACCTGTCAACACACCCAGATACAGTACAGACACACAAACACATGAACACACACACCTATACCCATAACAAATACACACACAAATACATACACAGATGTGCTGTGAACACTTTAAGGAAGGAGTTGGAAAATGACAGGCCTGAGCCCATAACCAAACAATACTGAATAATCTGAAGGGGAACCCCTAGGTTCTCCATCCTGAGATCACAGGGAGACTATTCAAGAGGAGAGAAAACCCTCCATTCTTTCTCCACTCCTGATCTGAAGTTGCCATCTGAGAATTATTTCTGCTGTGTGCCCCCTGCTGGCCCTGGGCACCCCTGCAGGGAGGTTTCTGTCTGGGCTCACTCAGAGGTCCCCTCACTGTGTGTCTGCCATGGAAATTGTTGGCTGCATTCTCCACTCTCAGACTGTTCATTTCCAAGTACACCATGTTCTTGTTGTCATCTCTGTAGATGGTGAATCGGCCCTTCATAGATGCTGTGAATGCTGTCTTGTAACCAAAATCTTTGCCTGCTATAACTCCAGCCCACTCACAACCCTTCCGTGGAGCCTGGCAGAGTTAATTCATTCCATAGTCACAAAGGTGTATCCAGAGCCTGCACAGGATAGGTGCAGGCTGCACCAGGCCTCCCCTGGACTCCACCAGCTGCAGGTGACACTGGACACCTGCAAGCACAGAGGAAGCCCATTCAGGTGATGCTCACTCATCCACTCTTTCTCTCACTCTGTTCATCACACACTCAGTGTCTCCTGTTATCCATCAATTACCTTTGAAAACAGCCACAAGGTAAACTCAGCTGAGCACAGACTCCAAGGTGAACTCCCTGTTCAGTTCTGTTCACTGAATTGGCTGAGCCAGTGTCCAGGGAGGTGTTCCTCTCCCAGAGCTGCAGAGTGAGGCCTGGGCTGCTTTTCATATGCAGAGGTAGGCCCTATTTGCATATCATTCTACTATTTAGCTGGCTCTACATGTAGGGCTGATTAGCGTAGCCCTAAGAGCAAATGGGATTGTCACGGACATTGTGGTTGACTGAGTACCATTGCAGAAGTAGCATTTGTCCCAAGAATATTTCTGTTTTAAATTACCTCTATACTTACACAAAATCATGGTGGAGATAACAAAGTTAGCTATGTGGTACTTTTTTTTATTTGTTTGTCATGGTCTTACATATTAGAGGGAATGTTGTTACAAATTCACGCATACATGGATTGTAACAAAGTAAGTTAAGGCCCATCCTAGTCCAGGATCTCCGCCTTTGATCCCTCTCCACTCTCATGTCTCCTCTACAATACCCGATATTATAGATAGAAATAAATATATGCATGTGTATTAATTTTTGAATTTGCTGAGCTTCTTGGTCCACCTGTGTATATTTCGGCTTATCAAGAAAGTTGAGTGTTCTCAGTTGCATTGATAGATAATCCCCCTAATACTTCCCTTCCCTCTTTGTTGCCCACTCTTCTCCTCACAGCTTCATAGCTATGGTGCCCCAAGCTTATATGAACTTTCAACTATTGTGAGTTTATTACTTCAACTTAGCTAGCTTTCATCATGTCTTAGGTTTTACTCTAACTTCCACAAATGAGAGAAAACATTCTGCCAATAAGTCTCTGGGATTGGGATAGTTCAGTCAGCATAGTTTTTTGCATCTCTTTCCATTTGGCTGCAAATGTCTTGATATCCTTCTCTAATAGCAGAGTAGACCTCCATTGTGTGTGTATGCATGTATATATGTATGTATGCATGTATGTGTATGTGTGTACATATACACACATACACACATCACAGTCATTGAATACACTATATGTATGTATGTATATATACATATACATGTGTGTAAATACATATATGTGTGTATATATACATATACTTATCATAGTCTTTGAATCCACACATCTAGCAAGGGGTACTTGGGTTTGTTCCATAGCTTATCTATTGTAAATTGAGCTGCTATAAACATTGATGTAGCTGTGTCTCTGTAGGATGCCAATACTACCTCTTTTGGGAAAATATCCAGGTGTGGGACAACTGAGTCCTAAGGTAGTTACAACCCTAGCTTTTTGAGGAGTCTCCACACTGCTTTCCAGAGTGGCTGTACAAGCTTGCAGTGTGATAGTGTTCCCTTCTTTCCAAAACCCCTCCAGAATCTGTTGATTGTTATATTCTTCAATTTTGCCACTCTGACAGGAGTGAGGTGGAATCTCAGTGAAGTTCTGATTTGCATTTTTCTGAGTGCTAGTGATGAAGTACTTTCTCTCACATATTTATTAGCTTTTTGTATCTCCTCCATTGAGAAGTTTCTATTTAGTTCCCTAGCCCAATTATTGATTGAATTATATGTGGTAGTGTTATTCAGAATTTTGAGTTATTTGCATGTTCTGGGTATTTGTTCTCTTTTGCAGGAATAGCAAGCAAAGATTTCTCCCATTATGTAGGTTCTCTCTTGACACCCTTGACTAATTCTCTAGCTGTTTGGAAACTTTTCAGTTTAATGGCATACCATTCATTTATTCTTGGTTTTAATTCTTACACAGTGTGAGTCTTGTTAAGTAAAGTGGTGCCTACACCAATGTAAAGGACATATAAGATCTAAGAAAGTTTAGAAAACCTGAGTAGATGGAAAATCATTCCGTGTTCTTCATTAGGAATAATCGAAATAATTAAAATGGCCATTCTGCCAAAAGCTCTGAACATATTCAAGGTAATCACTATCAAGATTAAAATGACATTATCTATTAGTATAGAAAAACTAATTCTCAATTCATTTGGAATAACTCGCAACCCACAATAGGGAAGACATTACTAAGCAAGAAAGAAGAAGCAGGAGATGTCATAATGCCTGACATGAAATTATACTATAGCACTATAATAACAAAAACCATATGTTATTAGTATCAACAGAGACACTAAAACCAATGGAACAGAATAGAAGGTATAGAGACAACCCCACAAATCTTTAATAATCTGTTATTTGAAAAAAAATGGTAAAAATATAGTGTGGATGAAAGACATCCTGTTCAACAAAATGTGCAAGATGAACTGCACAACCACATGCAGACAATTGAAATTAGACCCTTATGTCTCACCCTGCACAAAATCAAATTGAAATGGACCAAATAATTAGGAAATAATCCAGCAGTAATGCAATTACTAGAAGAAAATATAGGATCAACATTCCACAATATCAGTGTAGGTACCTCCTTCCTTAACAAGACTCTCATAATGCAAGAATTAAATCCAAGAATCGATTAGTAGGATGCCATTAAACTGAAAAACTTCTGTGCAGCTAAAGAAGTAGTCAAGATTGTCAAGAGAGGGCTGGAGTTGTGGCTCAGTGGTTACAGCATTTGCCCAACACATGCAAGTACATGGGTTCAAACCCCACCACCCACTTACAAGTCAGAGCAATGAAAGCCATGTGAAAAACTAAAGATTGATTCTCTTTGTCTCTCTCTCTCTCTCTCTCTCTCTCTCTCATTGTCCTTCTCTCTTTAAAAGAAAAAGAAAATACTTTTTTTTTTTAAAAAAAAAGAGTGTCAATAGACAACATAGAGAATGGGAGAAAATCATTGCCTGCTATACCTTTGAGGGGAATAATATTCAGAATAAAAAAAAACTGAACTCTTTTTCATGTCTGTTAAGATTTCTCCAGTGGACTATGATATGATCTATTTTGGAGAAGGATCCATGTGCTGCCAAGAAGAAGGTATACTCATCCAATTTGGGTTGGAATATTTGGTAAATGTCTGTTAAGTCCAATTGATTGATAGAGGTGTTTAGGTTAGAGATTTCTTTGTTGATTTTTTGCTTTGATGAACTGTCTAATGTTGATAGTAGTGTATTAACATCCCCTAGTATTATTGTATTGAAGTCAGTAAGTTTTTTTAATGTCCTTGAGTATTTTCCTCACATATTTTTGGAGGATGGTAATTGGGATCATAAATGTTAAATATCA